>JAHWFO010006931.1:3711106-3747148 GCA_023313115.1 Rhysida immarginata
GGTAACAGTGCAAGACTGGTTTCGCTCCCAACAGACGAGACTTTTAAAGCCACTGGTATCCGGTTCTTATGGAGCCATGGAATAAATAGTATTCTTTGGCAAGTAGGTCCTTTCCTCTCTCCGCAATTCCTGATCGATCATTTTCATTTGACTGCTCCTGGTAAACAATTTCTTTCTTGCAAAGCGCAATAATGTTTCGGTGGAGAGGATGCGTGTAACGCGAAGCATTCATTAGAAATTAGCATGTACTACAACACAACCTGATTCATTCTTTATTCTTAAGTTCCCTTACCACATTCTAATGAAGATATCGCTTTGATGCATCGACAGATCCTTCTCCACATGGCACTCAGTATTGTAGCCATTTAATTAAAAAATAAAAAAAAACAACAAGCTCTTGTGTTTCAAACATATTGCCTATTATGCGGTTTACCGCCAAATAAACCGCAGCCTCGCAAACGTGATAACACATCCAATAACTCAAAGTGCTCTCAACATAAATTCAAATCCACCCAATTCTTATGCTTTTTAAAAATAAAGAGCCTTCGTACAATTCCCAAATAAGCCAATTCGATTGCCAAAGAGAGACTGCTTTAAATTTCCAAACATCGTCCGTTTCCAATCGCTCTCCCTCTCTCTGGTCCATTTCCTAATCGAATATCATCCGTGAAAATCCGTTAGCGAATTATTATCGAACTATAAACGGCATTAGGTCAGCTTGATTGATTGTCTGTATCAAATTTGGTTTGGCATCGATTAAATCGCTTCGCCCGACTTCATACGTCACGACAAATATTTTTGTGAGAGCGCGTGCTCTCTTTTAATTATTCGGCCATGAAAAGGCTTGCTCGTTCGATCCGCTTAAACAACAACCGCAACATTATAGAATGTTGATTTCTATGTTACACCCGCCTCTCATCATGTTCTTAGGAAACTGAAAAAAAAAAAAAGTCGCATAATTCCAGTCATGCTTAACAGGCGGTTGCTGTATACCCACATTAAAGATAGAACTTGGTATAATGGATGAGATGCGTCATTTCATGGATGACATTCTTACTGTAATGAAATTAACCGGTCTGTTACACCGATCTGCCATTTATTAGGTACACCTGTTGGGCTTCCATAAGCCCTCAAAACCGCCTGTGTTCGTTTGTGCATGGATTCAACGAGATTCTGAAAACGTTCAACAGGAGTGATGGCCCATGCAGACAAGAGAACTTAACGCAATTCCCGGAGATTCGATGAACGTGTAGGCAAGGAGCAAACGGTCCTTTCCAGCTTATCCCTAAGATGTTCAATGGGGTTGAGATCTGGGGAGTGAGCCTGGCACTGCATCAAGGAGAACCCATTCCTGGAAACAATCCATAGTGATTCTGCACTGTGTGCAGGTGCATTATTCTGCTGAAGGAGCTATCTGCGTGCGGATAAACTGAATACGAATGAGACATCTGCAAGAATGTTTATATACGTTTGGCGTTCAAACGACAAAACGAGGACCCAATTCATGCCCAGAAAACATTCCCCACACCACTACTCCGCTTCTACCACTATGCAAAGTCCACACCTGACATGAGGGGCCCATGGCTTCATGTTGTTTTTGCCATATTCCAACTCTTCCATCAACATGATGCAGCAGGAACCTAGATTCGTCTGACCATGCAACCTTTTTCCAATCCTCAATAGTCCAATCCTTGTACTGCTGTACCCTCACGAGGCGCGCATTCTTGTTCTTCTCTGACAGCATGGGTACCAGAGATGGTCTTCGATTTTGGTAACCCGTTCGAGCGAAGGCGCGACTAGTTGTCCGTTCTGATACTGCTTTCTGCTTCTGTAATGAGAGGTAAATTGCTGACTTCTCTGTCGTCTGGCAACAAGGGTTTTTCGTCCACTTAGGAGTCACAATGGCTACATATATTTGTTTCTTGATCCACTCTCGATAAACCCTTAAAATTGTGGTACGTGAACTCAGTCAGATCAGTGGTTTTTCTCATTTTTGCTAAGGTTTCACGCTTAACAGTAGAAAAGTTTCTTCAGAAAATTTATACCGTGATTTGTCATCATGTGACATGCAAATCGGGCGGTCCCTCAAATTGCATCTTTTGTGAGGTGTACCTAATAAACTGTCCCAAATAACTGCTTATCAGATGCCATTAGGAAAGAAAAGCAATAAGCGGCTACGTTTTCTTTCATTTTCAAATATTTGTTGAAACACGCGATCGCGAAGACACGTTTCCAAAGATTTCTGCGCATGTTTTGTATTTACGAAGGGCGTTGAAATCTGACTGGACTTTATTTTTTGAAAATTTCACTGTTCTAAAAATCTAAACTTTCATTGTTGGGAGGACAACTACCGCCTGACATGCAAATGCAGCACCACTCATCCGGTTACCATGACAACCGATTGTTTGTTTAAACAAAATGGAGGACAGCGATGTGTCGACCAAAGTGGAACAACGAATAATCATCAAGTTTCTCCACAACGAAGGTCAATTCAAATTCGTATGTGCAAAATTCACCGAAATTCTTCAGAAACTTCAAAGACAGTTCACCGAGTCATGTTTGTCTCGATCATCCGTCTTTGCTTGGTGCCAAAAGTTTGACAGAGGGCGAGAATCCACCGGCAAATGAACCTGGTAGGGCAAGGCCAGCAACTATCAATGATGGCATCATCGCACGAACAAATGAGCTGATAAGGGACAACAGGCGGATTCATGTCCGAGAATTGCTTTCAATACTGAACATCAGCACTGCCATCGTGGAGACTATCATCCGCGATAAGGTGAAATTCAGCAAGATCTGTACCAGATGGGTCCCTAAGCAACTCTCCGAAGATCACAAAACCACCACCCGGGATGAAATCTGTTCCATGCTGCTGCAGCGATAGGACAAAGAACGCGAAAGCTTCCTAAGGCGTGTTATGATCACCGACGAGACATGGATTCATCACCATACCACTGAAAGCAAGCGTGAGAACATGGAGTGACAACACACTGACTCACCACGACCCAAGAAATTAAAGATGACACAGTCAGCAACGAAAGTGATGGAGACTGTATTCTGGGACAATAAGGGTATCATTCATGTTGATTTTCTGGAAGAACGTCGAACCATAAATGCACCCTACTATTGTGACGTTTTGAGGAAGTCCCTGAAGCCGGCACTAAGGAAAACGCGACCAGGACTCCTTACCAGTGGTGTTTGTTTTCTGCAAGACAATGGACCCACTGACGGAACTCAAAATGGGACATCTTACCACATCTTGCACACAGTCCGGATCTCTCCCCTTGCGACTGTCACCTTTTTGGACCATAGACAGACTTCTTGGCAGAGTTTCGGCTCCAATGAGGAAGTGAAAAAGGCTGTCCTGACGTGGTTTCGACATCAGCCTTAAGATTTCTACAGAACCGGTGTCTAGATGCTCCAAGAACGCTGAATAAAAGGTGTAGAGAAGCAAGGAGATTTCTTTGATAAATAACTGGTGTGTGTGTGTGTGTGTGTGTGTGTGTGTGTGTGTGTATTTATGTAGTTTCTTGATTTTATAAAAATTAAAGTCCAGGTCAAATTTGAACGCCCCTCGTACTTAAACAGTTTTCGGACAAATCAACATGTATCGTCTTCAGAACTAAATCTCAAAGTCATTGCAAAGTCAACAAGTATTTGTCAAAAAAATTGAAATTAAATAAAGAAACAGAGCTCTCATCCTCCTTAATTTCGATCATATCTTCAATCATTAAATATAAATGATATTGAAACGTAAACAACTCGGAACGCTTAAGAAATTTTAAATGACGAGAACGTACACTAAAGCAATAGGAGCTCATTGAACTTTCTCATATTAAAGACGCATTTCGCTTTTTTTTCCTTCCTACTTTTAAAACAGATTCTGGGCAAATGAACTCATTAAAAATCGATTAAACTTTCTACATGTTGCCTTCTTGTTTACAATCTTTCGGAACACACGGCACAAAATAAAAATAAAATCAAAAAAAAACTCAATTATGCATCGAAACAGTAAAGCTGCCTCTTCATATCTCGTGCAGAGTCCCATGAATTTTTAAAATAAAATGCCTATGTCACTAATGATTAAGCCGATCCCATTCACCAACATCGCTTCACTGCATGTCCCGCTGACACGGGCAAAAACATCGGTCATTTCGGGCTGCAAAGATTGAGTTTACAGTTATAGACATGTCCGAAAATCAGCTAAGACTCTCCCCCCACCCCGAATAGATACAGAGTTAGACTGCACCTGGCTGGCTAAAGATAGTTGATGGGTTTAAAGCAATAAGACTTAATCCTGGCGTTTTTGAAAGAGCTCGGCAGTCAATGTTTATCGTATATTAACAAGTTTTACATGTAACATCAGGTAATAACAGATTATTATGACCACCCCATCAGTACATCGTTGGGCCACCTATTGCCTTCAATACTGCGACGATTCTTTTTGGCATTGACTCCAAAGATGTTCAAAGGCGATGCGGGGATCTGGCACCATGCCTGGTGAATACCAGGTCCAGTTGAGTAAGATTTGATGGTTGCGGAACAGCTGCCTGATGGGTCTTTCAACTTCGTCCCACAAATGTTCAATTGAATTGAGATCTGGGACCACTCCTCATGTTCTTGAAACCACTCCTGCACAATACGAGCACCGTGGCATGGTGCATTGTATTGTTGGAAGAAGCCATCTCCATTGGAATACGCCATCAACAAGACAGGATGAACTTGATGGGATGTTCTGCTATTCAGACGGTGTTCCACACGAATTAAAGGGCCCAATCATGCCAGGAAAACCTGCCCCAAACCACCATAATTGAAGGGTTGTACTCATGCATGTGGGGGTGCACGCTTCCATTATGTTTCCATCAAATTCTCACTCTGCCATCTGCATAATGCAACTGGAAACGTGATTCTTCGGACCACATTGTTCCAATGTTCGACTGTGCGAATTGGGAACCTTTTATCTTGTCAATTGCAGACAGCAAAGATGTTCGAACAGGCCTTCGGCTTCCATATCCCATATGATGCAGTGTGCGGCGAACAGTACGTTCAGAGATCATTTGAGAGGATCCCTGACTAAGATCTGCAGGAATTTGATGGACTGTTGCCCTTCTGTTGTCTTGTACCAATCCTGCCACTCTCCGTTCTGCCCGAACATTGACTATTCGCTGACGGCCACAACTCGCACGTTCAGACCCAGTTTTCCGGCTGACAGTCAAGTCTTTAAAAACTTCATCAACAGCTACTCTTGAACATTTAACGAATGCAGCTGTTTTGCTGATACTCGCTCCATGGCTCCTAGCGCCAACAAACATCCCACGTTCAAAGTCTGTTAAATCGCGTCGTGATAAACAACCTGATTCCCTATTTATAATGGTCTGGCCCTCTAGCTACTTCAGCGTTAAATCATAGCTTATTTACCTACAAACGTCACGTGGTCATAATAATCTGGCCAGTCGGGGTATATGGCGTATTAACATTGAAAACGAGGCAGTTGTACGGGCAACACGTTTTCGGAGAAATTCAATTTGGCCGACTTGACTGGCGGAATTGGATATCTGATTGGCTACGCATTCGGAGAGGCTTAAGAAAATTCCAACTGCGACTGCAACACCAAAAGCCGCATTGGTTGTCGCCTCTAAGCCACTTTCGCTGAATGAAACTCCCATCGAAAAATATGAAAAACTGTACAGATTATGAAAAATACGAGAAGCGTTCAAATTTGACCTGGGACTTCGTTTTTTATAAAATCAGGAAAGTACAAAAAACACACACACAAACACACACAACACACACACACACACACACACACACACACACACACACACACACCAAGTATTTCTAAAAGAACTCTCCTTGCTTCTCTACACATTTTTTCCAGCGTTCTGGGAGCATCTGGATACCGGTTCTGTATAAATCTTCAGGCTGATGTCGAAACCACGTCAGGACAGCCTTTTTCCACTTCCTCATTGGAGCCGAACCTCTGCCCTCCCAAAAACTCTATCGATGGTCCAAAAAAATGATAGTCACAAGGGGAAAGATCCGGGCTGCATGGAAGATATGGTAAGATGTCCCATTTTAGTTCCGTCAGTGTGTCCATAGTCAGTTTGGCTGTGTGTGGTCTGGCATTGTCTTGCAGAAAACAAACACCACTGGTAAGGAGTCCTGGTCGCTTTTTCCTTAATGTCACTTCAGGGACGTCCTCAAAATATCACAAAGTATGGTGCATTTATAATTCGACGTTCCTCCAGAAAATCGACATGAATGATACCCAGAATACAGTCGCCATCACTTTCGGTGTCATCTTGAATTTCTTGGGTCGTGATGAGTCAGTGTGTCTCCACTCCTTGCTCGCAGCTTGCTTTCAGGAGTATGGTGATCAATCCACGTCTCGTCGGTGGTCACAACACGCTTTAGGAAGCCGTCACCTTCCCTGTCCTATCAGTGCAGCAGCCTGGAAGAGATTGCCACCCGGGTGATTTTGTGATCCTCGGTTACTTAGGGACCTATCTGGTACATAGCTTGTTGAATTTCAGCTTATCGTGGATGATCCAGTACTGATGTTTAGTACTGAAGCCAATTCTCGGACATGAATCCGTCTGTTGTCCCTTATCAGCATTTGTACGTGCGACGATGCCATCATTGACAGCAGTTGCTGGCCTTGCCGTATGTGATTCATTGCCGGTGGATTCTCGTCTTTTGGCACCAAGCAAAGACGGATGATCGAGAAAAACATGAACTGTATTTGAAGTCTCTGATGAATTACAGATGCTTTCACACATTCGTTGTGAAGAAACTTGATGATTATTCGTTGTTCCACTTTGGTCAACACATCGTTGTCCGCCATTTTGTTTAAACAAACAATCGGTTGTCATGGCAACCGGATGAGTGGTGCCGCATTTGCATGACAGGCGGTAGTTCCCATCCCAACAATGAAAGTTTAGATTTTTACAACAATGAAATTTACAAAAAATAAAGCCCAGGTCAAATTTGAACGCCCTTCGTATTCAGTTAAGCATGGTTTTTGTTTAATTAATTAATTCATTATTAAGATTCAATTTATATAGGCGGAGTTAATCAAGTGACAAGAAATTGTGATTATGGCGCAATTCCTGTGACAAGAGAACCGGGCGCCTTCGTCGGGAAACCCGAGCCAAGAAAACCAGCAACCGGCGCTAAGTGTGTAATTCACTTGCAAATTGAAAACGAAATGCGCAGAATCTCGATACCTGAATTTTAAAAAGATAAGGTACAGTTTGAAGTCTCTTGAAGTTTATTCGTTTCCGAATAACTTGTTTCCCTTTAAAAATAATTTCCTGGCAAGGATTGAACGAGTGAACCAGTTAGAGCTCAAATACCTGATAAAATAAACACCAAAGAAAAAAAATTTAACTTTAATCAAAAAAAAAAGGGGGGGGGGGGGCTTTTGATTCCAACTTTATACAGAAGAAAACTTCAAGGACCCAACCATTACAGGAAAAAAAAAAAATAAAAAGAGCTAAATATACATCTCTATACACAAAAGGATAAAGAGAAAAAAAAAGTTCTCAGCTCCTTAGCCGTAAACCTCTTTTTCAAGAAGAAAGGCTAATTTTATTCAAGCCAAAGCCGCTCGGAAATAAGCCTAACGTGGAAAACTTAAAACCCTTTCCTCGCAGCCCTCACCCCCCCGACCCCGCTTCCTGCTCTCCCAGAAGACGGAAATGAAACTCTTTTGTCCGCAAAAAGAGTCATGAAGATGTCGACACTTGTAAATGATCCCGTGATAGATCCATTTACGTAGGCCCCAAAGTCTCGAGGTCTCGCCACGAGCGATACAAATCGCAACGAAACACGACCAACAAACGAGACGACGGTCACCCGACCTCGAACCGGCAACATTTTACATTCCCCGCTACTCCCTCCTCGCCAACCCCACCGTCGTCGTCAGCGGCGGCGGCGACATGTAAAAGAAAAGCGCGACGGCCGAAAAAGAGCGAAAAAGCCCGTTTGTTTCCTCCGGTGCATAATAAAAATCGACCGGGGGGCCATGTTGATATCGGTCCAAGAGATCAAAACAAGTTCGCGAGGGTCTGGCGCTTGCGCACTCTTCACCGCTCGGCCGCCGTTTTTATTACGAGAACCTGTTTTCGGTTTCTCAGGCACCAGACCCGACGAAACGAACGATCGATGGGTCTATCGGCGAAAACTATACACAAATATTTCTATATCCACCACCACCATCTTCCAGCAACACTTTCATTCACACCCCCGTTTCACAATTCCATACCTTAGCATCTATCGATCGAGCTGATAGAATCAAAACACTTTCGTTTATTTGTTTATTTTGTTTTAACCAACTTCAAATGCTGCGATTTTTTCAAAAATAAAGTCTTAACTAAGGAAGTCGCTTAAAAGCAACTCTCATTTAAAAGCAGTAAAACAGTTATGGAGACTTGAAGCGTGTGGGCCAGACCACTTAGGTAATAAAAACTGACTCTTCCCACTAGATTATTTCTATTAGATAAAGAAAATTTTATGGCTATAGCATGTACACTGCCCTGCCAAATGTATACGGCTATCCCTCTTCACATACTCTATCACCAGAAAGTACAGGGTGGTTATAAAATAAGTTCGCCTACTCAGAGCCCTCTAGAGCCTAATGCAGGGGTGACCAACCTTTTTTTGTCTCGGGCCAAAATAAATTTCTGAAGGTTTTCAGGGGGCCAACCATTTGTAATTCAAATCACATTCAAATATTTTATGAAACATTAACCACGTACAATCTTACTCGTTAATAAATTTTACAGTAAATAGTTCATTTCGCGGGCCGCATAAATTCTTTTGGTGGGCCGCATTTGGCCCGCGGGCCGCAGGTTGGTCACCCCAGGCCTAATGTAATGACCGATTGTGATGCAACTGGAAATGTAGGCTTTTCTCACCAGATGAAAATGTGGCGCTGTGGAATGACAAATGGAGATTTTAAAACTAGTTGTCCGCCCCCTGCGTCATTAACATATTGGTAGCGTAGCATAGCATGCTCAATTGATGCATGAAGCGTTTCCCGGGAATGTCTAATGCTGGCTTTCAGCTCGGGCAAAGTCCGTACGCTTTGTTGATAGACCAGATCTTTCAAATATCCCCAGAGCCAAAAATCGCACAGGTTCAAATCCGGAGAATGTGGAGGCCACGCATCTGGAAAACTTCTAGAGATCACACGATCATCTCCAAAGTTGGCACGAAGCCGTTCCTTCACTCCCCCCCCCCCCCCCCCGAACGGACTACAGACTACTGCTCGATCCATTATTGTATGGTATTGTAGATGCCACGTCTATTTGATTTACAAAAGGTCTTGGTTACCTTGGAAGCCTCTTCTGCTGCATTCAAAGTCCAAAGAGTATGATGATGTTTTCCATTACAAAATTTTCCAGTACACAACTCGACTCTTTAACTTTCAACTTCATATTCCCTTCGTAGTAGAAATTTTACGTCTACTATTCTTATCCCAAATAGGATTAGATAACCTAACAGGCCTAAAAATCCATTTTATATATAAGACCAGATCATCATTCGGGACTTCGATTAGTAGCCATTTCATGGGCATGTGGCATATTTGGCACCTAATCGTACTGGGATTGGGCAAAATGATGTTTTCACAATGTCGAATTCAACAACTCTCCAAGGCCTGTCTGGCAAACTCAAAAATAAATACCTCCAGCGGGATTCGAACTTGCATCCCAACTCTCTCGGTCATCACCAGAAAGGTTAGGGGAGAAATAATAAAAAAAAGTCTAACACTATAAGATAATTGGTCTGCTAATGGTAACGAGTCGTTTTATCTTACCGGCTACCAACAAACCCAGGCTGTCCCTACAGAACGGCAGTCTTTAATAGCATGATACTGGAAGCTACATAATGCTACCTTTTCAAAATCTGCATCAACCTTAATGAAATCCAGCAGCTAAAATAGCCAATTTCGACATGGACTGCAACCCAACAATAGCCCAAAAATTCATTCGCTCACATTTTCGCCAACGTAGGATTGAATCGACCACTGAGACAAAAAAAAAACGGAAAAAAGAAGACATCAGTGCTGAGAAGGAGCGAAAAGAAAGGTCGGGAACAGAGAATGAGGGTCGTGTTGGCATGTGTGTCTGTGTGTTGTGAGTAAGGGTGGAGGGGTGATAGAGAAAGATGCCACATCGACGACAAATTGATCTCTTCAGTCGATCGTGTGTCGAAGGAATTGAGAAAGAAGCTGTTCAACTGGGGACAATTTCCTGCGGTTGTCTTGCTGGGATCCCCCGGAGACAATTTTTTATGAGTCGTTGCTCACGCGACAGATGGGTTCGCAGATGGAGGGTAGTGGAAGGTGACTCGGAATGACAAAAAAATAGGAAAAAAAAATAAAGTGAGAGAGAGGAGAAACAGGAAAATTCAGCTAAAGAATCAAGAGCAGACGGAAGCACTGGGGTCGCTTCCCATCCAAAGAGGAAAAAGACAAAAAAAAAAAAAAATAAGGATTTTGAAACAGAAAAAAAGGGAGAAAAACAGCCAGCGACAAAACACGCCTTCGACATTTCCTCCTCCCACTCTAATCAAGTTTAGTTTCCATACATAGTAAGCAAACTGCAACATTTAAGTAATCTATTCCTCCTAAAAGGATTCAATTTAAAACCACTTCGTTTTTCGCGTTTGTGTCCGTACGAATATCTTTAAGAAAGTAAATATAAAAAAACTGGAACTTAATATCTTTCACTGAACTACTTTTTGCAAGCCTAAAATAAGTGACTAATAATTAAAATAAATTGCTGGCTTCATCAAACTTTATCAACTTTTATCAAATTTCATCATGTGTCACGCTGAAATGTACATTCGTGGATAAAAAAAAAAAAAAATGTGCAGCGGAATTGTATAGGCGGGCGCCCCCCCCCCCCTTGATCTCTGGTGGTTCTATATGGTTTCCGACATTTAATATCAAGAAACAGGAAATGACTATCCAATAATCTTCACTCAGCTGCGATCGAGTAAAAAATGAAAACTCGAGTTTCCTTATCAACAAGAAAACGTCAATAGTTCGAAAGACCACGTGACTGCTATCCCCACAACTCCGTTCCCACTGGAACAGTTAGGTCCTAACGTAGACTTGCCTAGAGGAATCTGCATACCGAATTCCCCTCCTTTACGTACCCATACCAAGTAGATCAGATGGTCCCCTCTAACTCCCACCCCCTTAACTTCGACCCCAGTAAAGTAATACGAGGCGCATCCAGAAAGTAAGTTTCCCGATGTTTTCCCCCTTTAAAGTAAACGTAATTAGCCGTGTCAATTGCGCATGCGAAAGAGATCTATGACGTATCAATCATATGCCAGCCGGACAGGTCCCGCCTCGTGCCAGTAGCGTGGTAGCAATGGTCCGAAATGGAAGCTCTTATTTCTTCTCCCGCCGCCTGCGAGGTTCGGTCGGTGATAAAGTTCTTGAATGCACAAAGCATTGCGCCAATTGAAATTCATCGTCAGCTCTGTCAGGTCTAGGGGCCGAACATCGTGAGTAAGCAGATGGTGCGTCGCTGGTGTAGGTCGTCAAAGTGTCCATGATGAAGAGCGCAGTGGGCGACCATCCCTCATCAATGATTTGACTAGGAGTTGTTTGATCATCCATCCTACAGCCCTGATCTTGCTCCCAGCGATTTTCATGTTTTCTTGCACCTCAAGAAATTCCTGTCCTCCGGTGAGCGTTTTGGCAACGACGAAGAGCTGAAGACGTCTGTCACACGCTGGTTCCATTCACAGGCGGCAGAGTTCTACGACAGGGGGATACAAAAGTTGATCCCACGATACGACAAGTGTCTCAATTCTGGTGGTGGCTATGTTGAAAAATAGCTGAAACATTGCTGTACTTGTTGCCAATAAATATGTTTCTATAAGTGTGAGTTCTTTTTTTTTTTTTAAATAGGGAAACTTACTTTCTGGATGCGCCTCGTATGTACTGAGTTGGCAAATAAGTTCATTCGGTTTCAGCTTCAGTGCAATTTCGTGCAATTAGCTACCGCATACTCAGTGCTAGTAGGGAAATGGAATGCAACTCTGAAAGTACGTGTTTTACATTTCCTGTCTGTGAAATTGGATTTGGCTAGCGTCAGTATTATGCGTGCTGCATAGCTGTGAAATATGAAAGGGAATGTGTTGCATTATCGTCACATTTTATTAATAAAAAAAAATGATATGGATATGATGCCTTAACTGAACATGTCAAAAATGATATGCCAAACTTCGTTCTGGAGATTTTGACATACATAATGCACCTGCTCCAGTCGTGCAAAAAGATTAATTCAAGCGACATTAACACCTTGATCGAAGCAAATCTACCCCAATCGGTGCGAGAGATTGCTATACGAGGTGCTACCCAAAATTTACCGAAATGTACTTCTATAAAATACGAACTTAACCGATCTTTTAATTTCTACCGTCACCTTCAAAGTAGTCTATACATCGCTTCCAGCTTGTTCTCACTTTTGGAAGCACTGCTGGAAGTTCCCAGGTTGGAACATACACTACAAGATCAAAGGAGTTGGGACACCTGTTGCTCTATCGTAAAACCGCAAAAAGCTTTAAACAGTAGTGTGTAGGGCCACCCCGAGCTGCTATCACTATCTCCACCCTACAGGGCATACTGTCCACAAGTTTATTGTACGTGTCCACAGGTATTGACCTCCATTCCTCGAGGAGTGTCGTGGTCAGTTCCTGGACAGATGTAGGGCGAACCATCCTGGATCTCACGCGTCGTTCCAATTCGTCTCGAAGATGTTCAATGGGGTTGAGATCAGGACTCTGGGCGGGCCAATCCAGTTCTTTAACCTGCATCTCGTCAAACCAGTCTGATATGGATCTTGATTTGTGGTAAGGCGCATTGTCGTGCTGGAAGAGGAACGGCCCGTCAACGAAGTGTTCCCACAGCGCTGGAAGTGCCCCGTTATCCAGAATGGTCCTGTAGCCATCAGCATTGAGGTTTCCGTCCACCTTGATGAGCGGGCCCGGCCCAGTCCAGTCCAGGAGAAACACCCCAGGCGTTCACAGGGGTGTCCCAACTCCTTTGATCATGTAGTGTATTTAACACCTACTGCGATTCCGCTTGGATCACTTCAATGGAGTTAAATCGCCGCCAGGGTGAAGAGGAAGCGGTAGAAATCTCAGGGTACCAGGGGACAACGATCATGTTTTTGTTGAGGAACTCCCTCACAGTGAGCTGCGTGTGCGCCGGAGTATTGTCGTGATGGAACAGCCAGTCTTTCTTCTTCCACATCTCTGGCCTTTTGCGCCTCACGTTTTCCCTCAATCGTCTCAAAATGTCCCGTATGACAGTCCAAGGGGATCACAAACATCTTGGATGATCTGACTTCGGTCCCCTCGGATCACGTCACGCACTTTCATGGTCATTTCCAGAGTTGGGCTTGTTGACGGTCGACCAGATGCTTGTCGTCTTCCACAGACTTCCGACCATCTTTGAAACGCTTAAACCACTCAAATGTTTTGGTTTGGCCTAAAGCTTGTTCACCAAAAGCCTCCTTCAACAGTCTGTGGATTTCAGCCGCAGTTTTCTTCAGCTTTAATATCAAGAATCGCAACACGACCAACACAGAGTGACAAAAGCAGCTCAAACTCAAAATCACGTGGACATGGGATGACACCGCTTGGCACAATTACAGCTGAGATGTACCCGTAACACCATCTGTCGGCAAAACTTCGTATCTCTTACGGTTCGGTTAGAATAAAATAATTTCGGGAAATTTTGAGTAGCACCTCGTATGTTGAATATACCCCCAGACAACCTCGAAGGGTGGATTTCAAGGGACTCGTTTATTATGAACTGCTACCATCAGGCAAAACGATCAATTCAACTGTATTACTGTACACAATCTTCTTCTGTACTGGGCACATTCTTCAACTATGGGTAAACGACGCGATTTAACAGCCTTCGAACGCGGAATGACTGTAGGTGCTCGAAGCTATGGAGCGAGTATCAGCGAAACAGCAGCATTCGTGGGGCGCTCAAGAGCAGTCGTCGTTAAAGTATTTAAAGACTGGACGGTTAGCTGGAAGACGGGGTCTGAACGTTCGCGTTCGCGTTGTGGCCGCCCGCGGGACAGAACGGAGACTATCACGACTGGTAAAGGATAACAGAAGGGCAACTGTGCATCAAATCACTGCTGACCTTAATCAGGGGTCCTCCAAAACGGTCTCTGAATGCACTGTCCGCCGCACACTGCATCGCATGGGATACGGAAGCCGAAGATCTGTCCGCACACCTTTGCTGTCTGCAGCCAACAAGCGGAAACGACTCCAATTCGCTCAGGAGCACAAGGACTGGACTATCGAGCAGTGGAAACAAATCAGGTGGTCTGACGAGTCACGATTCCAGTTACATCATGCAGACGGCCGCGTGAGAACCTGGCGGAAACAGCACGAAAGCATGCATGAGTACAACCATTCAGGCCGGTGCGGGCAGTGTTATGGTCTGGGGAATGTTTTCCTGGCATGCGTTGGGTCCGTTAATACGTGTTGAACAACGTCTGGATGGCACAGCATACCTCCGTATCGTCGCCGATCAAGTCCACCCTGTCATGATGATGGCGTACTCCAATGGAGATGGTTACTTCCAGCAAGACAATGCGCCATGCCACAGAGCTCGTATTATGCAGGAGTGGTTCCAGGAACATGAGGGGGACTTTACCTTACTTCGGTAGCCTCCACAATCTCCAGATCTCACTCAAATTGAGCATTTGTGAGACGAAATCGAACGAACCATCAGACAGCTGGATCCACCACCGTCCAATCTAGCACAACTAGACAGTGCTATCCATCAGGCATTGTGTCAGATTCCTCTCACCACCTTCCAACATCTCGTGGAATCAATGCCACGAAGATTCACCGCAGTATTAAAGGCAAAAGGTGGCCCAACGAGATACTGACAGGGTGGTCATAATAATATGCTCACTCAGTGTAGATTGAAATTTACCGTACGTTTCAATAGTATGTTTAGTTACAATCCAAAAAAAAAAACGAATGAACTTATTTGTCAACCCAATGTCTCAAGCTAATAATGTCTGTAACTGTACTTTTCATACGTTTTGCAAATAAAAAAAAATCAAAAAGGTCAAGGTTTTCGTTTTTGCATGTGTTTGATCGTCCGGGATTTTTGCGTAGGTAAACAAAGTGACATACGTAACTAATATTTCCATCCCAATACACATAATTTAATCACGGTTTGTACCAATGATAAAAAGAAAAAAAAAATGAGACAGCTCAGCTTCGCACTTACAAACTAATAACATCTTAAGCGATAAATTAAGAGCTCTGCAACTTCTTAATTCTCAAGAAGCGTTGAGAGGAAGGAAAAAAATAGAAGAAAAAATTCCGTTGGGAGAATCAAAAAAGTTAAAGAAAAAGTATTAAAGACAGTCCAAAAAAAAGTCCAAAATTCGAATAATATCAACGTAAGGAATTCTTAAAAACTTTCGTCATTACTTCACCATCTGAACGAAACAAAAGAAATTGAAATCGGGCGAAAAAAATTTCCCAGGGGATTCCACCACCACCACACTCTCCTCTTCTCCTTCCTTCCACCCAATCTCCCGGAGGAGAAAGGCGAACTATTCCGGACGGACAGAAGAAGCGCCCTCTCTCTATTTCCCTCCCTCTCCCCTGTATCTCTTCAGCACGTCCCTTGCTCCATAGAATAGAAGCCAAAAAGGAAGGAGAAAAAAAAGGGGGTATATCTGAAGAAGAAGCAGAAGAAGGGAGGGTGGATGGGTAGATGTGTGGGTGGTGTTTCCGGGTGCGACGCCAAGTCACGCACGCTCGAGGAGAGATTTTAATCAAAAGTTTTCTGCTCCGATATCCCTTCTCATTCGCTGTGGGTTGCCCGAGTCAGACGTGTCGGCCAAAAGCAGAAGGAGTTAGCAGCCGAGGCAACGACATGAATACAAGCGAGCAGTCAAAGGCAAAAGGGTAGAGAGGGAGAGATATATATAATGCGATAGGAGTAATGAGAGCGAGAGAGATAGAAATTATAAAAGGGCAGGGAGAGAGAGAGAGAGAAATCCACAAACCGAACAAATTTGTCGAATTTTCGATCTCCAAAAGGCGAGTAAATTTACTCGCCGAGAGGTTAGTGCTGGGCGTAGGAGAAAAAGTGATAAAAATTGTTTGTAATTTATTAAGGCGTACACTCAAAAACATCAACTTATTAAAGCAGTGCCTCCCTTAACTTTAAGAAAACCCTACAGAAACAATAACAATGGTCAATAACCGTTTGAAAAGTAAGCTAAAAATGGTATATTAAACATAAGTTTTCGGAAAAAATTCTTTCCAACAGTATCTAGTTAATTTGATACAAAGAGTAAATTCTTGGGAAATAGCGACATATTGTTGTTGGTTAGAAAGACGAGATATCCTTCGAAAAATTCTAATGTTGCGTATGATGCCCATTACTAGGGTCATCCCGGAGAAGAATAGCGCACACTTAGTCCCACGAATTTCCGACTGTTATCATCCCCTCTGAAAATTAGCATTCATCAAAGTCTGCAAAATATTCGTTAACTACGATGGTGGTGTCATCATTCCATAAGATTTTGTTCCCCCACATAGCGAAATTTTTAAGTTTGGAAACGATAAGTTACATGGGACCAAATCCAGAGAATAGGATGGATGAGGAATTGATTGGATTAGGGTGGAATAGGATAGTTCAACGACCATCTAATGTATAGACCATGGTTCAAGCTAAAAGCAAGAGTAACGTTATTATATACGGTAGGTCAAATTCTAATGCTCAAGTATTAAACTTAACAGAGTACTTTATAATCGCAATAATAAACATGGTTTGGTGTTGACGTTAAGTTAAAATGTCAAAACTTTCCTATGTAATATTTGAATGACTTTTTTTTAATCATTTCAACAATTCAGAACTGAAATGGAAACTATTTTTTCCTCAGAATAGAGGTGTAAAGGTGTGCATTTTAAATAAAGCGAATTTTTTGCATTTAATAAATTTGCCTACCTTGGAGGAGAAGCTTCCAGTTCTTGCAGCTTCTCTTCTATCTCCTTCTGCTGTTCCAGTAACTGATCGAATTCCTGAAATGTATTGACAAGTGAAATTTGCATTAAACAGTATCACATAGGACACGCGAAAAAAATAATGTCCAAATAAATATAGATTCCAAATTTCACGAAATTTTAATACTAAATAAGAATAATAATGCTGTTATTAAATTTATTATTACTGTCATTGTTTGGGGAAACCAAACTCGGATCAAGTCCGGAAGCCAATCCCAGAGGCGGACCCAAAAGAGGGCATCCGAGACCCAAGGGACTCGAATGCAAGGGAGGGAAAGTTACGCACTCGTGGGAGTATTGATGTTTGGGTGTAGGAATTTCCTTACTATGTGACAGGTGTTTAGAATTGTGGCTTTCTGTAACGTTTTGTATAAGTGTGGGTTTAGTGTTGACAGGCTTTTGTGTAGCGAGTGTGGAATAGCCCTAGTTGCAGAAACAACGATAGGAACAATGTGTACTCTGTTAACTCCCCAAAGGCGTTTTATTTCGTGTGCAAGATCCGCATATTTAGTGAATTTTTCAGTGTATGTCTCTTGTAAATTGTGTGTGTGTTGAGGATGGAGATAATTATCTAAGTCACTTTGTTTTGCTTATCTACTAGTGTAATGTCTGGTCTGTTATGAGGGATAGTTATATCAGTGATTATAGCTCTGTCAAAATATAGTTTATGTGTGGTGTTCTCTAAGACAGTGTCGGGGATCTATTTATTGTATGGAGTGTGAATGTCCCTTAGCTCGTGTATCTTAGCTAGATGTTGATGTACGATGTTGGCTACCTGGTTATATCTGTAAATAATCTGTCTGCGTGAGTATTTTGCAACTGGATATGACGTAAATAACACTACCTCCGTTCAGAAATGATTGTCCGTTTTGATACTTTTGTTAAACATAAGAGCATTAATTATTCACTTGTCCTTTTTTTGACTTTATTTTAATGATTATGATCATAGCAAGCTGTTCATTAATTTATATGTTCTTAAGTCATGTTTTCTTTGCATAATATGGTCGTAAAATTTCAAATTTTGAAAATCTTCAAATATTTGTTCTTAATGGGCTTGAGGTAACTGTGAAAAGATGAAATCATCTCAACGAAAGAAGAAAAACCTGTCTGATGATCAGAGAAACGTTGGACGACTTCCTGTAATGTTAAGCTGCAGCCCAGAGGCGATCAAAACTGCCCAAAATTGTTTAAATACAAATTAACCTACCATTGTAAATATAATTAAATTAAAAGTATTCGCAAAATAATTTTTCGTTCAAATTGTTTATTTTCTCAAAAGAGACAAAATTCAGAATAATCCACCCATTTTGAAGGTGGTCCTATAATTTTGTACACTGGGTTTTGTAGCTCACCAAGGAGAAAAAGATGATGCTAGTTTTATTTTTTTTAACTTGTTTTTTTTTCTTAGAAACAAGTTTTATTGTCCATTACAAATTATACTGTACATAGGATTGTGACTCAGATTACTTTTGCATCTCTTGACTGGTTCTATAATTTTGTCCAGGACTGTACATAATCGCTTTACAAACCGACTCAAGTCACCCAGAATTCTTTCACTCTGAACAGCACCTGTCACCACTGCACAGAAAACACACATACACAACATTCCTACAACATGCAGCAAGCTTCAAATCATGGAAAGGAACTCAACGTCACACGTCCTTCTGTCTTCAACTTGCGATATGTCGACAGAAAAGTGTCAAACGTTTGGCTGGGTGAAGGAATTCTTGGAAAAACAGAAGGAAGTACGATTTCCATATAATACCAGGTCCTAACACAAAAATCTACAGAGAACACATTATCAAAGTTCGACTGGTGTGACTTGCAAGAAATGCTACAACCCCTGGCAGAAAGCATGGAATAATCCATTCATTGTCCCCCTGGCGTCGCGCTATTAGAATTATTACGAGATAATCGTTCAGAGAAGATCAATTATCTTTTATTTACTCATCTGTCAAGTGTTTGTACAGTTATGTATTTAATCTCAGCTGGTTCGGCCGTTCCAGAAATTAATTACAGTTCATTGAGCAAAAGGACGCCTGGAAAAATGTATGAAATAGTCCAAACCATTGGAAAAAAGTACGCAATAATTAGGGATTAACGAATGAAAACCAATATGCAAATGACAGAATCACGTTAGGTTCATCACGTGATTGGTATATGATATAAAAACAGAAGCTGCACCATTGTGAAGTGGCATTTAACAGCTGAAGTGGCTAAAATACGTGACCTTAACACTGCAGAAAAACTGAAATGCGACGGTTACATGCAGCAATCAATTGCCGAAAACCTGAAATGCTCCCAAGAAACAGTTTCCAAAGTCCTATCTAAAATAGCGAAAACGGGGACCTTTTACAATGCAAGACGAAATGGAAGGCCACGAGTCACATCTCACCAGGATGACCGGACGCTGGTTGCCATCGTCAAAACCAGCGTTTCTCCTCATCTGGCGACATCAACAATGCTTGGAAAGCTACAGGAGTTGATGTCTCTGACCGAACAGTGCGAAATCGGTTTGCGGAGAAGGGGTTCAGATCATCTGAAGCGAAGACCAAAACATACATGACCGAGAAGCAGAAACGAGATAGATTACAATGAGCGAAACAGTATAAAGAATGGACTGACAATGAATGGAAGAGAGTAATGTTCACAGATGAATCAAGGGTGTGACTGGGGTATGGTGACAGCCACGGGCGTTGTGTTTATAGACAACCGCATGAAAAGTTTTCAACCGGACTGCCTCCGTTCTGTGACCAATTTCCAAGAGGAGTGATGGTGTGGGGAGGTGTCACCCATAAGGGGATGGGGGGAACTTGCCATTGATACATGCAATTTAGAAGCATACATCGATATCTTGGAAACGTTTATGTTAAAGACTGCAGAGGATCACTATGGCGACGAGGACTTCTTTCTTCTTCAAGATGACAACGCATCATGTCATCGGTTCCAACAAGTGGGCGTTTGGTTACAGGAAAAAAGTAAAACGTGTACCCTGGCCAGCGAACAGTCCAGATCTCAATCCAGTAGAGAATGTTTGGGCAATTTAAAAAAAAAAAAGATCGCTACGGAAAAAACCAGCGAACTTGGAGGAGCTGAAGACAGCTATCAAGAAATATTGGACAGACATTGATCCCCATCAACGCGAAAAATTATATTCACCACTGTCCAAGAGATTGCAAGCAGTGATCAAGGCCAAAGGAGGCCCTACCGAATATTAATGGTTGATATTCCGTACTTTTTTCCAATGGTTTGGACTATTTCATACTTTTTTTCCAAGGGTCCTTTTGTTTAATGAATTGTAATTAATTTCCGGAACGGCCGAACCAGCTGAGATTAAATACATAACTGTACAAACACTTGACAGATGAGTAAATAAAAGATAATTGATCTTCTCTGAACGGTTAACTCATAATAATTCCAATAGCGCGACGCCAGGGCGACAATGAATGATTATTCCATACTTTCTGCCAGGGGTTGTATATCACAGACGAAACCATCCAGCACTTCACATCCAGTTGCAGAATGCTAATGCTTCATATTCACATAGATCTAACCGGGTAGCCATACATCAACGCCTAGCTAAATCACACAAGCTCACGGATATGTATCTACACTTTTCTTATAAGCTCAACATTTTAAGAATCAAATGACATAAGGGTCGTTCAAATGAAACAGACTGCGCGCTATGCTGCCCAAACATTTGACCGGGAAAAACAGCACGAGCGAGAAGTGCTCCGTTGACAGAGGTTTTGCTATAGTAAAGAGATCACTTTTCTAACAACAATGTGCCATGGATACGTCCAAGCGCGCCCAAACGGGCTGGGACTAGATTCTTGGAAAAGAAAGCATGCAACCAGCTGAATTCTTTCGGCGCATGGAAAAAGTTTATGGAAACACCTCTTTGAAACTCAGCGCAACTTTTAAACAGGAATCTTGCAACGATTCCGCTGGGAGAAACTTTATTTTCGGAACGGTGAAAAAGCTTTTAAAAGGGGCGCGTTTCACATCCGATCAAAAGGTCTGTGGAGGAAGGGTTTCAGCTCCAGCCAACCAGCTTCTTTGCAGAAGGTATACAGAAACGTATCGACCGTTGGGACCGCTGCCTGAACAACACGAGTGACTAAGTGCAGGCACAACAGGGATTATATTGTTTTTGCCAACCTACTTATATCCTAAAGCTTTTCCGCACTTTTTGTTTCATTTGAACAACCATTTTATTAAGATAAACTATTTATAGCTACAAAGTTCATGCATCATACGTAGGCTTTACTTGTTAAAAAATAATTGATAACAATCATGTCATACGAACGCAGCTAGTAAACAAAATGATGTAACCAGCACAGGCGGCAGCTAGAAAGCGTGGAAGAGCCATTAAGAAGGTGAAAACGTCCACTTGTATCTGGAGCCATGTAAATTGCAAAGTCTACGACAGCAATTGAAGGGTGTATTATGAAGTATCTATGGAGCGAACATGGGGCTCGAGGTTATCCCGAAAGCGGACGATTGAATTTAGATCTGAAGACTTATGAAGTTCCTCCAACAATTCCTGGACAAATCTGGTCAATCGCATTGTCCTGCCGGAATATCCTATACACCAAAGGGAAGACAGCTAGCACACATATGGATGTACCTGATCCTTACCAATAGATAAATATGTGCCTTTCACGAGTATCAGTGAACCCAGACAATGCTACCATAATCCACACTAACGTCCATTCACTCGATGGAGCAGAAACCGTGACTCGTGGTGGGAGGAAGCAACCTTGTGTCAATCACGAGAGGTCCAACTCCTGTGCTGCAACGCAAAAAGTAGCAGTTTCAGCCGATGCAGCTTTTTCAGCAAGGGTGCAGTCGACAGCATTGCGTCATCACTATGCAACAGCGCTCGCTATACAGTCCTCAAAGGCAACCATTAGTTCATTTGGTTGATGTGTTGCCGAATGATTTCGTAAGGATCAGTCTGCATATTTCTTCGCAATCGACGTTCACATCTGTTGGAACGCAGTTTCCATGACGTTTATTCGCTATGGTACCGCCAGTGCATTAACTTTAACCACAAAAGCACGCGAACAGTTCACAAGCTCAAAAGTAACCGGACTTGATACGCAATACGATCTTCAGCTGCGTAATAAAACATATACCGTATTGCTTGTAAATCCTAATATGGATTTACTTAGTTCACAAACTGCAGAGTTTCGGAAATGCTACCATCCTTCTTCCGAATGCAAATGATCACCTTTTTTTTGTAGATCTGGTAAATCGATAGTTTTACCCTTGAGAACAGCGATCGATGTTTGCAGGGTACCGGCATTTCGTTTTTAATACCCATCCCATAGATTTTGCAGCAAAAGCCCTAGTAACCACATCCCAAAGGTCTTATGTCGATCATATCCGTACATAAATGTTTAGCCAATGTGGCCAAAGAGCACGTTGTTTTCGCGCAGTGAGACGACGTTCACGAACCCCCGATTCTCGTGGAGAGCTGTTACCGTATTTGTGTGCCGAATTGGCTAACATTCCACAGGCTAAGATACAAAGCTCAAGGATTTCATCCACAACCGAATGGGCGAATATCTCTGCGTCCGTCACCTATCTGTACGCAACTTGGATTTTACGGGGCTACATAGCCCGTTGATCGTAATTTATTTTAACTAAACGAAAATAGTAATAGGCATGTTTTATATCAATAGGACGATTTCCACTAAGTATTTTGGTGATTACCTAAAATTGAATTTGCAACCCTTTCCTCCCAACACTTCAAGCAAAAATCTAATTTGGACTAAGTCCAATCGTTTGTTTTGTTTGGACTACGTGACATTGTTTTGACCAATGAAAAAAAAAAATAAAGCATTGATATATTTTAATGGTTTACATATTTCATCTTTTACGAGGCTACACTCATTCGAACTACAATTTTCAGTTGTAAAAACGTATCCAAAAGTAACAATTCAAAATTTTCACGAGTACAGAAAGGAAGGCTGTACTCTGCCAAACAGATGGACAAACATGACTACGAGAAGGCAAAGAATATCAAAAAAAACTCCCAAGCCCGAGGAAAAAAAGGCGATTAAAGCGTGAAATTAAACGACTGTTTATCTGGGGAGCGAGCGACATCCAAAAAAACTACAAACTCTCTCCCTTCCTATGTCTAGTAGAACCATTAATCGGGAGATGAAAATGGCAAACATACCCTACATCATAGTCCACAAAAGCTTTCTTACGCCTCAACACAAGGCAAGAAGACTTGAATTGGCACGCAAGTGGTTTGGCCTTAGTCTAAAATCCAAAGAAAAGCTATTGGACTAGACAATTCTGGGATCTATTGGAAAATCCAGTGACATGTAGGTGGCACCACACACAGTCACCCATCGTGGAGGAGTTGTTGTAGGTTATAAGCACAACGCTGCTGGTTTCCTCGCATGTGCTAGGTTGCGAACAAAATGATTTTAAAGAAATCTTTAACCAAAATTTTTGCTTTTATTAGATTAGAAAATGAACAGGTTGTAAGAAAATGGGATTCGATGGAAGTCCAGGCTGGTTTTAATAGAAAACCTTTATTATTTTGTGAAAACGTCGAACGAAAACCCATTACAGCAAAATAGTTGGGTTCTACGTTCAAACCAGTAAACTAATAATTTTTTCAATACATTCCTAATTTAATATTGCAGTGAAGAGTTGGGCCGATACTGTTTTGAGAATTTCTGTGATATCTGTATCGGCAGTATCGAATAAAAGCTAACGAGCCAGTATTGTTAGTATTCGATATTATGGTCAGTATTGGTCGCTTGGTTTCGACCCCCTTATCAAAGAATCAGTTAATAAAAAAAATTAATTAAAAACACATATCCCACTTAACAAGCAAAATCAAGAAAGAGAAGCAAGAGGAAGACAGCATTGAAAAGTTAAAGGAGAAGAATGAGAAGCGCATAGATATTAAGCGTGGAGAAGCCATTTGAAGTGAAAATTATCTCCATAAGAGAAGAAAGTCTTTGGAGTCTAAGCAACATTGATGTTACCTTTTGTAGTATTGATGATTTTTATAGTTACTTTAAGAGAATTTTACTTATAAGAGAATATAATTTAAGGGATCGTTCACAAAATACTTTCGCTTGAGGGAGAAGTGGGAGGGGGGAGGGTAAGAATGAACGGTAAATAAATGACCTGACTTTGAGTAGACTTGGAGTAAACGTAAGAAAACAAGCCGATTTAATAAACCAATTATATAGTAGAAAATTTACATCATGTGAACTCTAACGAGTTTTAAACTTTCTCCAGTGACAGGATGAGAGATGTTATCGTAAAAAAAAATTCCAAAATTTTCAGCATTAGCCAGCCGCTCTACTATAGATGTATCATATCACTCGAATGCAGAAGAAATTCATGTCCATGAAGACGTCAAATGGTTGTTTCCAAGCCGTATGTGATAGTCATGGGGTGATGAGTAACATCAATTTTTAACTCCTGAACTGCAAAATTTCTACCAAAATCACATCAAAACATCAGACTCAAAATCAAATCGGTAAAGCCTGGATGAAAATCTTTGGAAATGCAACTTGTAAATATGCATGAAATAGGTTTTCGATACGCGTTTTCCTAACTTCAGCCTTACTTTCCATTCTTTTCTGAAACATTTATTTTTTTTTTGAAATGCATATACGAGTTTTTTAGAATCATATTTTGATTTACATCCAACTACACAGCAGTATTTATTATTCGCCCTTAAATGCTTAGCATTTGTCATCCTGGCCTAACCTAACCTAATCTTGTCTTCGCCCATACGAGGTCTGTTCAAAAAATACGTAGACTGACGTCATAAAACAAAATATACTTTATTCAGAAGTTACACATCTGGGTCCCCTTCAAAGTACTCTCCTCCCCGACGCACACACTTATCCCAACGGTGTTTCCACTTTTGGAAACAGTCCTGGAACGCTTCTTTTGTGATGTCCTTCAGCGCCTTCGTCGCATTTGCCTTTATATCAGGAATCGTCTCAAATCTCCTTCCTTTCAAAGGTCTTGAGTTTGGGAAACAAGAAGAAGTCACAAGGAGCGAAGTCAGGTGAGTAGGGTGGGTGAGGAAGAACAGTGATCGAGTGTTTGGCCAAAAACTCTCGAGTTCTGAGGGCTGAATGGGCTGGAGCGTTGTCGTGATGAAACAACCAGTCACCACTCGTCCACAATTTTTCGGTGCATCTTCAATTTTTCGGTCAAAATCTCGTGACATGATCCAACTGCTATCCCACACCCTTCAGCAAGCTCTCTGATGGTCAGACGTCGATTTGCCCGAACCAGGGTGTTGATTTTGTCCACGTGTGCGTCGTCAGTTGACGTGGAAGGACGTCCAGGACGCTCATCGTCTGCAGTTGACTGACGACCATCTTTATAACGTGTATGCCACTTAAAACATGTCGCACGCTTCATAGTAACATCACCGTAAGCCGTCTTGAGCTTATCAAAAGTTTCAGTGGCAGTTTTTCCGAGTTTAACACAAAATTTCACAGCAACTCTTTGCTCGTTCAAGTCACTCATTCTAAAAATCCGCCAAACGAAAATAACACACTTCACAAACAACCGCGTAGCTAATCAACCAATACTGTTATTTGCAATCAAAAAACTGCCTTGTAATCAGCGGATCTGTCAGAAGATGGCGACACCAAGCGATTTTGACTGGGACCAACAGGGCCCGCGCAATTCAAACAGTCTACGTATTTTTTGAACAGACCTCGTACAAGCGTTACTTATACCCTTCTCGGCCGCCATTGTGTGTTTTGCGTTTTTGCCGCCAGAAGTCACCCACTTCTACTGGACTTACCAATATAATAGAACGACATGGTAATGTACGGAAAAAAAAGCGACAAATGGGAGGCAGAATCATGGTATGGGGAATGGTGTTCCAGAATGATTTTTATTCATCTTGAAAGAGCGGGTTAATTCCAAAAAAAATTCATCGATCCATTTCAAGTGTGGTTAACTCTTCTTGGACATACCTTAGAAGGCCAAAAGTGCTTCTTACCATAGGACGGTGCCACGATCCACGCCTTAAAGGCCACGACGGAATGGGTTTCATCAATCCAGCAAGTCCATTCTTCCGAGGCCGGCAATGTCTCCCGACGATTAACAATGTTGCTTATGATTGGCAACATTTACAAACGAAGGATCAGGTATGAAATAACGACTTAGATACAACTTCAAACTCCAAGACCCAGAGACCGAGGACTGTTCGCCAATTACCAAAAAAAGCCTACACCAGATCACTGAGAGACAAATACGGACCTCTTTGGTCCAATTATCCAGAACTATTTAGTCATTAATGTCGATGGACGAAAAGATGTGTCCCCTTTAAGGTGGTCAAAAGTCGACTTTGGTGAAAAATGGTCAAATGATATTCTGACCCTATGTTTACTGTTGCCATTTATATGCAACTTTGTTTGTTTGTGCCTTAAATAAACTATGGCCATAATGTGTTGGGCAGTTTAATTTCAGAGATACGCGCTCAATGCATTGAAGAAAATCGGTTGTACAAATAATACGCGTATCTGGCATTTGTATGATGTCGATACTATGAAAAAAAGAAAATAATATCAGAGTGACCATCCCGTTTGGGTCGTCTCTGTACTTCGATAAAATTACTTTAATCGCCTTAGGTTTGTATAAACTTCATTCCTTAAAACAACCTCCAAAACTCCCTACAAGTTTCCTTCACGTCGACTAAAATTAACTCGATATCCTTTGACATATGATTAGCTTTCGTGTCTACATAAATTTAGACTGACAGGAGCGAAGAAAAAAAAAAACAGAAACAATGTTACGAGACGAGATATTTTATGCATCATTAATCACTCGAGATCTTTGCCAGTCATCTTCCTCTACCGATGTCGACTCCATCGACAAAGAAAGAACATAACGGACGAGACAAAAGAGGTCGTTAGAAATGTCGGAATCTGTCACCAATTTAGACACTTAAGAGGAAGTCAAGAGAAGGAATATGAAAATGTCGTCTACACCGATCATGTGAGTGGGGTATGGGTGGGGGGGGGGGGGGTGAGCAAATGAGACAAAATGAATACAAATTGTAGAAAGAACGATTCATTTGTTACTGGGTGCAATAGGGGTTGACAAGTCATAAACTATTAAAACAGACAGCAACATGTTGGCATTTTCCACAGGGAGTTACATGGGGAAGAGGTTGTGGAAGGGAAGAACCGTTGTATGGTTCGTGTAAAGACAAGAGTCGCGGAGAAGAGGAAGGAGCAGCAGTTAACAGGAAAAGCTCAGCGAATCGACCACAAATCGTCCGTTTTCGTTAAAAATAATTCACCCTCCGCCATCCTGTTGAGCGGGAAAATTAGCCGAGAGGAGATTGGGTAATCGTCGGATGACAGCCCGTTTTCCGCTGCTTCGCTTTCTCCATGAATTAATGATATTAGGAAAATAGAGAAAAGCCGTTTCTATCTGTGTCTCGGTGTGGTGTGTGAGAGAGAGAGAGAGACAAAAGTGCAATTTGAATTGAAGATGTCCAGCCCTCCCTCCACTTAAAAAAAAAATACTTCCTCTTTAATGCTATCAAACATCATACGTTACATAAAATATCATTTATTATGTCTTCATTTCTTCAAGTCTTATACTGTATATCTCAAAACTTTCTACTGTATATGCTCCTAGGAACTACAGGGTGTCCCACAAAGGACTCCTGATTTTAAGAGTAAATATCTCGGAAACGGAGATCGACAAAAGAATGAACATTTCAAAATTAGTAAATGTTGTCAACAGGTGGCGCTGGATTGATTTAATCTGGATTCCGTTGTAACTTTTCGGATGGAGTACCTCGGAACACGCCGAATAACTGCAGAAAGTCGCAACATTTTCAGGATTAACTGCAGCTTGCCTGGGGCCAGCATTCCTTACTAAGTACAGCGCCACCTGTCAGCAACGTTTTTAACTAATTTTGAAACTTCCTAATCAGATTTCTACGGCTTTCGAAATAAACATACTACTCGTTTCCTTCTTCTATCGATCTCAGTTTCCGAGATATTTACATACCTGCAAACTTATGGACAATGAAATTCGCACATTTGTCTAAAGTGTACTAGAACCAATTTACATGTTCTGGAATTTATGTTCAAACGGAAAGGGGGTCATGTAACCACTCGATCCGGGGTGCAATTTCCTTACTAATCCAATAATGAAATCAGTTTTCAGATATCTCTATCCATTTTCAAGCTGTTACATGTTATTAACTGCCAACTTGTGCAATTCAACGAATCCGGAAAGGTGTACTCTAAAATCCAATTTATAACTAATTAGAATACTAAAGTCGATGACCGTTTAACGACGTAAAATGTTATCGCGTGTACGTTACAACACATCATTGAATTGTGAATTTCGAAACTCTTGTACAGTAGTCATTATGGAAACTGTAAGAACAGAAGGAACAATGGTATAACTATGCACTGTCCAGCATTGTCATAGTGACCAAAGGGCATGTATGGACCTCAGCTTCTATGTAATGCTAGAACTCTCAACAACAACCAGCACATTAAGTTAGACACACAAGTCATGCCATTTCTGATCTATATATGGCACCGTCGCCTATTGAACACGTATGGGATAATAGACACTCTGCGATTAGCTCGTCAAAGTCCTCCAATTCCAGTGAACTATGGACTCGCGTACAAGCAGCTGCACAGGAAAACATCTGAAACCCCTTTGATTCATTCTCGTGGAGGTTTCAAAAGATATTTTACTGATTTTTTCACACAGAATATTGTTGTACTGGTCTAAAATGTAATCACTTAAGTGTGTTATCACTCTACTGCCATGGTGTTGCAATTTTTAGACTTGTCACCAATCCTGCATTTTGTGTTTCCGTTGCCTCAGTTTCTGTCAGCTATTTTAAAAATTCGTACGTTTATAAATCTGTTCGTAAGATCGTACAAATACATTCAAAATCGTACAAGTTGGTAAATATGTATTTACTCTTAAAATCAGGGAGTTCTTTGTGGGGCACCTCTGTGTAAGGGGCACTATAGAAATCCGTAGCCGCGGACAAAACGAGAAGTCTAGAACAAAACCTTTTCTGAATCTTTATCAAAGTACTCTCCGCTGAAAGCTATGCAATTTCATCCGTTACGACGTCCTCATCGCAAGAAAACCAAACCCCACGAAGCTCATTTTTCGTACGAGGAAGCACGAAGAGGTCAACGATACAGAGTCCTATGCTTAATAATCGAAACCAGAAAAAATGCAAGCTTTCGATCGATGAGCTAATACAAGTCACTGCGGAACAAACACGATTACCTCTCATCTATGTAAATAGCCTGAACGTGACATATAAACATCAAAGGCAGCTCCCCTGATCGACAATTGTTGAAGTGGCTTGCCAATGGAAAGGGATTATTACTGAAACTTTCCGAACTTGACGAAACGTGACAAGAGGGTCTCGGCAAAGGATTATCTATTCGATCATCATTGTCGCAGCAACGCTCACAGCTATAAGCTGATACGAGTGCAGAGAAGATTTCTTCAATACCACAAACGAATGCAACGCGACATTAGGAAACGTCATTCAACTGGGCCGTTAACCAAAATAAAGCCGAAGTGATCTGGAATTTCTCTACTTCTGCTTTTCTAGACAAAATAACTATCCACCCAATACTTCCCTTTGAATTGAAAAGAAAAACACACAGCCCGCTTTGATGTACTTTCAAATTAGAAATGCGCATTTCGATGTTCAATGTGTTTGGATTTTACCAACGGGTTCAAGAAGAGGGAAGGTCCACGCGTGTTAATTTACTCAATCTTCAAAGCGACATTTGTTTCCCAAAGGCTAAACTAGGCCTTTGTTTATTCAAGAAGTAATCTTTTAATTCAATGCAAACTCGTACGAGAGCTAATATTCCCGCAAAGTTACACGAATAAAGGGTAAGCACAAACAAACATTAGCTCTTAAAGTAGGGTAAATGAAAAAAAAACCTACTGTCGCAGAAAATGGTAAAAAGGAATTTGAAAAAAAAGAAGATAGACTGCAAACTGAAAGATTCTAAAAAAATTTTAGAAAATTCAGGCAACTTTTTTAGGACACCCTGTACTTTCGATGAAAATAAAATTATTTTTCAAATACTTTTAATGAGGAAAATATTGTTAGGTTCAAAATTGGTTTGCATATTTTTTTTTTAATTTCTAAACACTTCTGCGCATGCCCAGTATCGCCGTTATTGCGCGAACACTTCACAATCCACATTCACACAGCTAAGTTTGAGTTAAGCCTGATTTCGTAAATTAATGCGTAAAAACAACGGCACAAATCACAAAGCAGAAAGATTTTTTGACGTCACTTCCTCCTTTCGTCTTTCTGCCTGATAGTAAATTATTTTTTTCGAATTAGATTGAGTCCAAGGCGAGTATAAGGTATGCTCGATCATTGCCTGAGCGGATCTGGCTGACGTCATTTTGACGTCATCTGGTGAGCACCGGGAGAAACGGCCCGATCATATAGTAAGCAGTGGCTCGATCTGACCGTTTTTCCCGGTGTTCACCAGATGGCGGGAGCATCGATGACATCAGCCAAAGCCGGGAAGACAGTGATCGAGCATACCTTATACTCTACTTGCCTTGGGTTGAGCCATAGCCTACAAAGACAAGTTTTCTGTCGGACAGGAAGAGGAAAGCAGGAAGTGACGTCAAAAAAATTTTCTGCTGTGGTTTCTGTCGTTGTTTTACCCATGTGGGAACCACGCTTTACTTAGATCTTTTGGTAACCGTAGTGAGCGGTGTTAATTTGAAACAAGCAAACATTTTAAATTCAATATAAATAACATTCAAGTTTTATTTTTATACTCGAGAAATTTATCCATTACATCACGAATACAAACTTAGATGATGACTTCATAATTTCTCAGTCTTTTCTGCTTAAAAATTAAATTTTATTTTGAAATAAAAATTAATTTTTAAAAAAAACTTAAAAATAAAGCTAGCAATTACTTGGTATTAGTTTTTATAAATTTTTGTATAAAACACTTCTTATTAAAGTCACCGAACGTCCCGATTTATATAAAATGTCTGCACATAGAATGCATGATATACACTGAACGACCAATTTATTAGAGACACCCCGCTAATAGCGTGTTGTGCCTCCTTTATCTGCGAGAACTACCTGAATGCGTGCTGGCATGGATTCAACAAGGTGTTGAAACCGTTGCGGACCAGGCTGATATCACAGCGTTCCGTAACCGGTGTAGGTTGAACGGCAGTGTGGGAAGGCGTCGGATGGTTCTCTCCACTTCATCCTATAAATGCTCGATCGGGTTGAGAACGGGCGTCAGAGCTGGCCACTGAAGCAGGTGGAAGTCCGCGGTATGTTCCTCGAACCACTCCAAGACCACTCGAGCACAGTGACAGTGAGCATTATCCTGCTGATACTCTCCGTCACCACCGGGAAACACAGTCATCATGAACGGGTGCACCTGATCGGCAACAATGTTCAGTAGTGTGTCGCATTCAGGGATGTGTCTACGGATATCAGAGGACCCAGGGTGTCCCAAGAGAAGACACCCCAGACCAGCACTCCTCCACCCGCCTCTACGGTTGTCTGCTGACAGGATGGGTCCATGGCCTCGTGCTGTCTGAGCCAGATGCGCAGTCTGCCGTCCGCATGATGAAGTAGGAACAGCGATTCATCGGACCAGGCGACCTTCTTCCACTCATCCAGTGTCCAGTGATGATGCCTGTGTGCCCTTAACAGGCGCGCTTTCCTATTCTGCGGTGATAGCGACGGTACCTGTGCTGGCTGCCTGTTGTTAAACCGAGCTCGGTGCAAGGTGCGCCGCACCGTGTGCTCCGAAATGGGTTGGGATGCTCCCTATTTGTTGGGCTGTTCCCGTCCTGTTGCTGTGGATAATTCGTGCGAGTCGCCGTTGGCCTCGTTCATCCACGGCCCTGTTTCGTCCGGAATTGTTTGTTGGAGGTTGTATTTTGGCATAACTGCCATTCACGGAATACCCTTGACACACACACTGTTGCACGGGAAAACTCGAGGAGGTTCGCGGTTTGCGAAATGCTCAACTGCGCCCATCGAGCTCCAACGATCATGCCTCGTTCAATGTCGGTCAAATCCCTGGATTTACCCATATTCAGTCCACTTCTGCTGCTTGTTATCCAATGCATCCCTTTTATACACCGCTTTGGCCTGTTCCGTTGTTTGTGTGTCACTGGGAGACAGATCCATTTTCCGTAAGAGGTGTCTCTAATAAATTGGTCATTCAGTGGAAGAATTGTACATATTTCTTCATCAGCAAGAATGTGGTCCGATTTATTCTCGCGACGATATCAGATGAGAAATTCGGAGATCTTTCAAATCGCCATTACTTTATTATTTTTCACAAAGATTTTATATGCTCAATACGTGATTTATGCTTTACAAATTCATCATAATGACAATTATATTAATAAACAAGATAGACCAAAAATCTGTTAACCCCCATACAATTTCAAAACGAGTGGAGATGCAACAAATCTGTTGCAAGCAACATATAGGAAGTTAGGTAGAGGCTAAACAATGTTGGTGTCTAATTTGACCTTTGACCTCGAATTTTGCACCTGGCAACTTTGCAACCGTTACAGGTAGAGAAAAATTTCCAATTGTACAGTTGTAGAGCTCAAGACGCTGATTTTAACACAAAAAAAAAAGATTAAAAATACGCATAAAAATAAACCTATTACAACAAAATAAAATTTCAATTTGTCAATGAATGAAGTGCTCAATGAGGTATCCTTCTGCAGCAATGCATGATATTTCACAGAACCCGAACACCTGTAACGGTTGTAAAGGTGCAAGGTGCAAAATTCGAGGTCAAATGTCAAATTTGACACCACCATTGTTTAGCCCCTACCTAATTTCCTGTATGTGGCCTGCAATAAATTTATCGCATCTCCACTCGTTTTGAAATAGCATGGGTGGTAACTGACTTTTGACTCACCTGTAGAATAATTTCACGATAAAATTGAAAACATGCTTGTTATTTTGGAATTTTAAAATAAGTTCGCCTACTCAGAGACCTCTAGAGCCCAATCTAATGAACCGATTGTGGTGCAAATTGAAATGTAGGCTATTCAAACCATGCGGGAGAGAATTCCGGAGAAAAAAAAATTAGTGCTAATTTTCACCAGCAGGTGAAAATGTGGCGCTTTGGAATGACAAATGGGGATTTTTAAAACTAGTTTTATTGTTTTAAACAAGCAGGCAAGGTTTTTGTTTGATTATAGCTTATGTTCGTTCTCAATATCAACATACTCAGAATGGAATGGACTGATCCATTCATTCATTATGTTTAGTGAAAAACTTTCACGAAAGATCATGGTTTTAAACGAGCATATCGCGCACTGTTGGTAAAGTTTTTTACCTGTATGATAGCACCAGTCCAGCCAGATAGCGAGCATATCGTCATCTAAAAGGACTGCGAAAAGGGCCCATGTCAGATACTGGGTAGCGAAAAATGATAAAGAAATTGGAATCGACTGGCGATTTGGCTGCCGCACCAGGAAGAGGACGGTGCAAGATAGCAGACGAAGTTGTTGAGGACGTGGCTGTTGGAGTGGCAGACAGAGCTTCCTCTTCTCAACATTCTGCAACAAGTGCTCGAGCAACAGCACGCAAATTGTCCATCCGCGCTTCAGTGATTTGCTTATCGCTTTCTGGAGAGGATGATTGTTGATGACCTGTGGCTGAAGAACATTCTATGGTCATACGAAGCACATTTCACCCTATACCTTGTCTCAAGTTTAGTTGAGAGTGACGTAACGAGTGAAGCGGTTACAGTTCGTCCGCATGAAGAAACAGTTTGAATAAATTTCTGTATAAAAAGTTCAAAATTTCTGCCTGCAATCATATTTCATATTTTTCTCCTCGATATAATAAAAAATCAACGGATAGAAAAGTCATTTGACGAAATTTAAAAAAAAAATTATCGATGGAAGGATACGATGTTGTGTATTGTTTGATAAACGATGTTTTTTCGGTGACGTCACTCTCAACTGAAGCTGAGACAGGGTATAGAAGGAGCGGTGAACACGCAGAACTGCTGCATATGGGGTGTCTCGCTCCCCCATATCGTGCATGAAAAGCCATTGCATTCTGAATACGTGACTGTGTGGTATGGATTCACCGCTGATTTTATTTCAGGCCCTTTTTCTATGAGGAAGTGATATAACGAGGTCCTGTAAGATGTTCTGTGACAAGTGCACGGTATTGTGAATTTCTTTACAGCATGTGATTCCTGCCTTGCGAGAACGACGATGTTTGGAAACCACTGTCTTCATGCAAGATGGAGCACTTCCTCATATTTGAAGAACTGCTTCGAGCCAACTTTGGAGATGATCGCGTGATCTCCAAGATCAGCATTAGACTTAGAAATTTTCCAGATGCGTGGCCTCCACGTTCTCCGGATTTGAACCCGTGCGATTTTTGGCTCTGGGGATATTTGATAGATCGGGTCTATCAACAAAGCGTACGGACTGTGCCTGAAAGCCAGCATTAGACGACATATCTCGGACATTCCCCGGGAGACGCTTCATACAACAATTGATCATGCTGTGCTACGCTTCCAAATTGTCACTGACGCAGGTGGCGTACATATCGATTGTGATCAAACAAAAACCTAGCCTGCTTGTTTAAAACAATAAAACTAGTTTTAAATCTCCATTTATTATTCCACAGCGCCACTTTTCACCTGGTGGTGAAAATTTGCACTAAGCTTCTTTTCTTCACGGAATTCTCTCCCCCAAGATCAATTTGCATCACAATCGGTTCATTAGATTGGGTTCTAGAGGGCTCTGAGTAGGAGAACTTATTTTATAACCAACCTGTATATTAACTTATAAACTTATTATACAAAAAAAATTTCTGCTCTCCCCCACCGATATCTCACTGTCTCGATCTTCCGTTATTTATATATACACCGTCATCATAAAATATTAAGTACAGGCCCGAATATAAGACCATTCCCATCATAATTTTATTGGAGAAAGTAGACCAACTTAATAATTTGGTTTAAACATCAGCCAAGGGTTTAGTATATAACAATTAAAAGAAAATCAAATCCCGTAATTCTAGATTCACCAAAAATTATTGAGATCAATTGTTAAATTTCATTAAATGTTCCTCCAAAAACGTTTGATATGCGTGTCAACTGTCCATATAAGCCTTTGCAGCGCCCCCCCCCCCTCAATATTTTTCTTTCACAACTTCCCCCTCATTCTGTCGGCAAATTCTGACATAGCCAACGATTATGTATCAGCTTTCTATTTTATTTTATATGATAACAAAACTCATCAGTTTCAACCCAGCAGATTTCAAATTTTATTTTCACTAAGAAAATACTAAGCACAACCCATTGATACACCTCACTCCATCTACGGAGTAAACCGGGAATCAAATGCCATTTATTTAATTGTTACTTAATTGTTCTTCTGATTTTCTTGCACTATTCAGGATAGTATGACAAAAAAAAATGATGAAACGAAAATTTTCAATCCTAAACGAGAGTGAAACCTAATCCTACTTTACTATACATAATCCAGTGTTGCACATGACACCTTAGGCAGGCATGAGTAATTTCTCTAGAATATTTGTAATCCTCATTAATTTCTCTAGAATATTTTCTTAAATAATTACATGTAGATTTAACTTATTTTTAACTTATTATTATTATTATTATTATTATTATTATTATTATTATTTTACCTGTGAGTGTTAAAATTGAATCTGAATGAAATTATTCATTCCCAAAAGAATCGAACTGGCATATCTAATGTCTGGACACACACACACACACACACACACACACACACACACACCCTTCCCATTACAAGTTGTTTTTCCTTGAAAAGCAATGACAACTTTGAAAAAGAGCTCTTTTACATCTTTCGCTTCTCATCATTTCCAATCAAATGACGTATCAC
>JAHWFO010006931.1:3760723-3782382 GCA_023313115.1 Rhysida immarginata
ATGCAAGAGTATGTATGGTACTAAGTCAGCTGCGACATCCTTTCAATACTTCAATACTTGATAAAATAAGGTCCTGGAAGAAAGCATAAGGTCGCTTGAAAAAACAATGCTGTGTCGAAACCGTTTAGTTTTACGATCTGTTCTTTCGGAATATTGTTCAACAACACGTAAAGAATATTTATAAACAATAAAGAGTCCATAGTAAAGATAAAAAATAAAATTATAGTAATAAATGTGATATTTCAGCAATTCTGCTTGGACGAAAGTATAAGGTCGCTTCCTATTTCCCCTAAATTTAATGAGACATGCCGACCACTGAATCATAATTATACAAATACATGCTAAGTAGGTGTTCTTGAGTTAGATAAAGTAAAATTATTGACACATTTTCCTTGTATCTTGTGACTTTCACAATGCCGAAAGGAAAGCATCTTTCAGAATTTGAAAAAGGTCAAATTGTGGCCTTCAAGCAGTCTGGCCTAACTGGATCCAAAATAGCTGCAAAAATTGGAAATCAAAAACTGTTGTAAATAATTTCTTAAAAGATCAAGACAATTATGGTGTCAAGACAAGATCAGGAGACCACCAGCAATGACTCGCGAGAGAAACTGAGGGCTTTGCGATTAGCCCACACCAAACATCATTCCCCAGCTATTATTAAAGAATAGTTGAACTTAAAATGCACAAGTAGAACTGTGAGACGTGTACTCTCGTCGGAATCTCATCTGTCGTTCTCCAAGATGATGGCAAGCCCACCACTGACACAAGCTCACAAAGATGCAAGACTTGCCTTTGCCAAGAAATGTGTATCCTTTGGGGAAAAATGGGAAAATGTCATCTTCTCTGACGAGAAAAAATTTAACCTAGATGGGCCTGATGGTTTCACTCGATATTGGCATGATATCCATGGGAATCAAGAATATTTTTCCAAGAGGCAAGCTGGTGGGGGTTCGGTGATGGTGTGGGGTGGATTTGCACGGGGTGGGAAAACTCCTATTATGTTCATAAACACAAGGATGAATTCCTCAAAGTACCAGGACATGCTGGCAGACAATTTACTACCGCATGTCCCTCTCATCACTTCAGGCGACTGGATTTTCCGCAGGATAACGCACCGATCCACAGCTCAGCATTTACAAAAGAATGGTTTTCAGCCAACCAAGTAACTGTATTAGACTGGCCAAGCCGTAGCCCCGATTTGAACCCAGTTGAGAACTTATAGGGTATCTTGGTGCGTACCGTGTACCAGATTCGTTGCCAATACAACACCAAGGAAGTGAAAAAGGCATGGGGAGAAATGCTTCCTGAAGTATTAAAACAACTCAGACTCCATGACTAACTGAATGATTAAGGTTATTGAAATAAAAAAGAGCGATTTCACTGGCTATTAAAACAAAATACATCCAGACCTTAAACTTATTTCCAGGCAAAATACCTGAAATATGACGTTTTCCATTATAATTTTATTATTTTTGTTTAGAATGGATTCATTTTACACATACATGTTTATTTTGTGTTGTTGAACAATATTCTGAAAGAACAGATCTTACAAATAAATGGTTTAGACACAGCATTGTTTTTTCAAGCGACCTTATACTTTCTTCCAGAACCTTATCTTGGCTCCATCATTATTAAATAACATGAATTAACAAATCCTAAAATACCATTCTGAAATCTGATATTTCCCGTATTATTGCAAAACCAATATTTCCACATCTCCTGAAATGATCCTGGCACAAAAAGCGATGAACGTTTGATTAATTTTTCGTTTCATCTCTCCAAACAACACGAAACCAACAGATAATGAAATGTTGATTAATTCTTTATTTCAGAACAGATAATGAAACGTTTCTCTGGTAATTTATCGTCGTACTTGTATGAATTGGTACAGTACACAAATGGTGGCAAGATAGGATTACAAGGAGGCTCTGAGACTTCAGCCATCAGCAGTTGTGGTCTTTACTGAAACGTGACGTCATAAGAGAGATGCAGCTTCAACTGATGTTTTGAATAGTGGAAAAGTTTAAATATTAACTGCAAGCGATTAGCTCATCCAAATTATTTGAAAGTTTTTATACACGTTCATTTCGATCTGGACTATTTAAAAACATTATAATTGAAAAAACATGCATAATGCCTATTATGCATTTGAAAAGATATTACAATAGTACTTTATAAAATCATACCTGCCAACTTGTGAAGATTGAAATTCGTATAATTAGTCATTCAAGCCAAACCTGCAGTTATTTATATACATCAGAGCTGGAGTTTATGTTGATAAACAGGAACCAGAACTTGATTCAATGAATCCAGATAGAGATTCTAAAAACTGGCATACTCTGTAATCCCGCAATATTGCCATCAACGATTTCAAAATCGTTTATTGGATTTGTTAATCCCTCCCATCAGTTATGCTATTTCACTCATTAGAATATAAACTGCACGACTTCTTTGGCTGGACGTTTGTCAGCCATGGTGCCTATTGAGCATGTATAGGATAAGGAGACTAAGAATCTAGCTAGATGCTATACCATATCGTGGAGGCTTCACAAGATACTCATTTTTTAGCACAGATCATTGTTGTTAGTACTGACCTGAAACTACAATCACGTAAGAATGTCATGGTCTTGCAATTTTCACGTATACTGGCATATCTAACAGACTGCTGTTTTTAAAATTTGTACCACCATGAAGCTTTCCATATAATTTCATCAAAATTTGTAGATTGTACGGAAGAATCGTACAAGTTGGCTGGTATGTAAATTAAACAAACTTATTCTACTTAAATTAGAATTAGATGAATTTACCTAAACCTGTGACAACCATGGCACCCAAATCTGCAACATAGTTTCCCTTTCTGAATGTTGCTATTCGACCGCCAACTCTGTCCTGTAAGTAAAGCAGTGAATTTATTCAATTCATTAAAATCCAATGCAACAAACAAGGTGCATATGAACTAAAGATCACAAAATAAACAAGCTCTTTCCATTATCTACTTCCAATAATAAGACTTACATAATTTGCTACAAAAAATCTATATATACAGTAAAACCTGTCTATAACGATCACCCACGGGACCAAGTAAAAGTGGTCGTTATTTACAGGTTCAATCAAAAAAATTACAAATCAACAAAGAAAAACATTAAGCTACTTTGTTTGCACTTTCTTGTCTTCCTAGTGAAAATTAAATCTTTAAAATTTTTTTCGAGCACCTCCAGGGTGTTTCCATAGAGTCCGACGGGTTGCTAGCAGATTATGTAGTATGGTTGAACCATTTCCAAGTGGATGATTCTGAGTGTTTGTGCTTTGATGACGATTATTCGAAACTTAAACTCACTGACTATGTTTACAATTAAAAACATTTGATTATCTAGACAATTAAAAGATTTGAATTTCGTCTGCAATTTTTATTCCATTCAACCCGATAGGGGCCGGCTTTGAGGTCTGATCTCGCTGTACGCAACCGGTTGCACAAAGTAAGCGAACCAGTCATTATTTTTATTTTTAGACAGGATTTTTGCAACCACTCTTTGGATGTTAGACATAGTAAACAATATCGGTAGACTAAAAGAGCTAGTGGTTGCGTTTTTTTATCTCTTGACTGATTTGTTGATTACAGAGAATAGTGTAGTGGCATAATTGGCCCTTAGGTTGGCAAATGATTGGTTGATTACAGAGAAAGTATAGTGATGTAATTGGAAGTTAGATTAGGACCTGACTGGTTGTATAAATAGTCATTATTGACAGGTTTTCTTTGTATACAAGGGTGGCCCAGAAAGTAATGCAGCACAATTTTTTCCTCAGTCCCCCAAAAATGGTACGAATGCGAAAATTGAGATATGCATTCTTTGAAGTTTTCGGAGTGAGCGCACAAAGTTTCCATTTCTTCCAACAGATAGCGTACATGCAGCAATGGAACAACATGGCGTCTGTAAGTGATGTACGTTACAAGCAGCATGTCGTCATTGAATTCTCACTGCAGAGCAAGAAATGGTTGGTATTTCTCATATGCAGTTTATGGAGCATCAGCAGTCAGTCAGTCGCTGAGCACAGAGTGAGCTCATCAGAAAGCGGTTAGGTGGAGCTCCAAGATTTGCCGCAGTCGAGGCAGCCATCCTCGGCTGTCACACCTGACAAGATGCAGCGTGCTGATGCGCTCATTCGTTAGGATTGACACAGAACGACTCGGTAGTTGGCGCTGGAGCTGTCAATCAGCAAAGGAAGTGTGGATGAAATCATCTGTGCTCTTGATTACACAAAAACGTGTTCACGATGGGTTCCGCGCTGTCTTATGGAGGAACACAAAGCTCTGAGAAAAAACATTTCTTCTGAGTTGCTGCAATGTTTAGAAGCTAAGGGGGAAGCCTTCTTGTCCCAGATTGTGACAGCTGATGAAACCTGGATGCATCATTTTGAGCCCAAAAGAAAACAACAATCGATGGAATGGCGTCATCCGCACTCTCCACAGAAGAATAAATTCAAACTAACTGCTTCTGCTGGTAAGTCATGATCACTGTGTTTTGGGACTGTGATGGTGTCGTACTCACTGATGTGATGCCGAGAGGCAGCACCATTAATTCTGAGGCATATGTGAACACATTAACCAAACTAAAAAAGCGCTTCCAGCTGATTGTTTGCTTCAATATGATAACACTCGCCCTCACACAAGTTTGAGGACTTCGGAACACCATGAAACAGGGTTGGACGGTGTGACCCCATCCACCTTACAGCCCTGACCTAGCACCCTCAGACTTTCACTTGCTTGGGCCATTAAAGAATTCCATTCGTGGAAGACATTTTGAGGACGACGAAGAGGTGATTCGCACAGTGAAGACAGAACTGCGTGACCAGAACAAGGATTGGTACCAACAGGGCATACTGTGTCTCGCTGGAGGAAAGCCACAGAATGGGACAGATTATATGGAAAAATAGGGAGTGTAGAAAAAACATCATTCTTTCGTGTGTATAAGTTTCATTGTGTTCAATGAATAATTGTTGGAGAAAAAAGTGTGGTGCATTACTTTCTGGGCTACTCTCGTAGTTTAGACACAAAGGGGATCAAAAATGTTGGTTGCTGGTCACATTAGACAGGTGGTGTAACGCTAACAGATTTCCCCTGTAACTTTTTATGGGACCAAGCAAAAACGGTCATTAAGCTCAGGTGGTCTTTATATACAGGTGGTCGTTAGTACAGGTTTTATTGTACTTATATCAATCAGTATATGGAGAACTCTCATAAAATGATTTCACAGAGAAATAATTTTCATATTGATAAAGTAGCAGAGAAATAAATGATTAAATTAAATCTTTCTTAAATTATTTATTTCGATTAAATAATTTTTTTTTGAAGCCCTAAGCAAACAGACGCTCTTAAATGAGCTTCAATTTTTGAGATTGTGTCTCACTCATAATGAGCTTTTTTAATGTCAAAATCCTTCTCTAGGCGCATGCCTGATTTGCTGACGTCTAAGATCGTTTTTACATTAATCGATATCCTTCCAGCCTATCAACAGAAAGATGAAAACAAAAGAATACATAGATATAAATGTGTTGTTTGTGAAAATATCTGCACAACCACAACTGGCTCAAAGTACACTCACAAGCGAATGTTTAGAATCGTTAAGTGCATTGCAAAACCAGACCTACAGCATTTGACAGAGCATAAAAAAAATGACTACATGCAAAATATTATGTGCAACGCGCTATAGGCAACAGAGAGATTTAATTTCAAAAATTAAAAAAAAAAAAAAAAAAAATCAAACAAATGATAGTTTGGCTGAAGTTAGTTTCATACTGGGTCTTTGCAGAAAATACGTTGATCAGAAAGTAAGCAATGAACCAAACAATACAACGTTCCACATTTAGCACATTAAAAAAAAAAAATAAGGCAGTTTGCCTTCAGCTATGGTGCAATCAAATATTCTAAAGGTTGGTCAAACTTCGAGGGCGTCCTTAGAATATACACTTTTGAAAAAAGCCTACCTAATCAGATCTCAAAATCTTAAGAGCCATGAACTGATAATGCACGAATAACTGGAGCTTTCAAAAAGTGATCACAATGCCAATAAAATAAAGAAAGGGTATGAGATCATACGGATACTATCATATTTATTGCCGATGCGTTTCGGTATTATACCCTTATCAAGGCTAGAAAAATAGTAACATGTAAGAATTAAGGTGTGTCCAAAACTTATAATTACACATCTGCAATCAGGGTTTTAAAATATTTTTTTTATTTATGTCTGCACAGTAAATAAACACAATATCACACGTTCGTGGCAAATAGTTGACGAATAAATGGAGAAAAAAAATAGGAATAATGCAGAATTTTGTTGTCAAGAAATTATAAATACACTCCTTCCACAATATAGCCACAATTGGTATGGACGGCTCAAGGTACGTCTAAGAATGTTCTGTTTTGTTTGCAAACGAAAATTCCACAATGCCACGTGGTGCACACATAAATGCAGTTTACTTTCTGAAAGGACAAGGGAAATCATACAGACGTATTGCAGAAAAAGTGGGACGATCTGTGGTGCTATTCAGAATATCTTCAAAAAAAAGGAGTGGACGAAAGCCAAAGCTGACAGAAAGGGCCAAGAGGAAAGTTTTTGATCTAGCAAGCAGAAAAGGAATGTCGACAAGGTCAATTGCGAGTGAAATAGCTTCTGAAGTGTCGCATGTTACTGTGGCAAATGTATTGAAAAGCAACACAAATATTGCATACACCAAACGTCAAGCCAAACCAAAGCAGAAGGCACATCATAAACAAGCAAAGCTGGAATGGGCCAAAACGGACATGAACTGGAAGGATAAATGGAACTCTGTACTTTTTTTTCCGATGAGAAAAAAATTCAATTTAGATGAGCCGGATGGTAATAAGGGATATTGGCACGATTTAAGAAGGGAACCTAAAGAACATTTCAGTATACAAATGGGTGGTGGTCGTGTTATGGTTTGGGTTACATTCGGCTCGAGTGGTAAGACAGATCTTATTACAGTGAATGAAAGGTTGGGCTCTGAAGCGTACCAGGAGATGTTGTACGATCACTTGCTACCCTTTGGCTCTACAATGGCATGGCACGTTGTCTTTGGCAGAAACTCTCGGACATTCCAAAGACAACGTGCCATGCCATTCATCGCAATCGAAAAAACAGCGGTTTGGAGAGCAACAAATAACTGTCCTCAACTGAAGCCATCCAGAAATCCAGACCTATATCTGATGGAGAATGTGTGGGCAATATTAGTAAACCTGGTTTATGCAAACAGGCAATTTTCAGATGTCAATGATTTAAAAGTAGTCATTTATTGTTGTGCATGGAACAAACTGAAGGCCATGCAGCTAAAAAAAATTTGCTGAAGGCATGCCTGATAGAGTATTTAAATTGACTGAAGCAAAGGGTGGCTTCATTAATTCTTACTATTTTGCTAAACTTGATAACTTAATACTAAAACGCGTCGGCAATAAATACAATAGCATCCATATCATCTTAGACTCTTCTTTTATTTTAGTTTATTAACAATACTAGACCAAGAGATCTCTTGAATTTAACATGAATTACCAATACTGTATCGGTTGACATTTTCTTGTACGGATTAAAAAAAGTAAATGCTACATGGGTGCAGTTCACCAGTGGCAATGGCTTATTGCACGTAAAATATTGCGCATTGTCATCATTTTTATGATCTTTCGAATACAATGTTTTCCAACGTGATTATATGATTCAAAACATTCCCTTGGCAGAATAATGCACATCATTCAAATAAAAATTACAGTGAAACCACAATCTTAAGTTTTTCACTTGATACATAATTTTTCTTCAGTCCCGACAGGTGCCCTATATTAATAATGTAAATATGTAATTCCCAGAAGATATGCAATACAAACTCTAGTTTTCCTGCATAGTATGTTTTTATTTGAATGCCAAATGAATTTTTTTCTCAATTTTTACTTGTTTGTTGCTTTTTTTTGTTCTCATCATAATGCAAAAAGTTTCAACTAGGTTCTTCAACATTTTTTTTTTCGTGTTCAGGCCTCGGAACGCACAAGCACTTACGGAAAAAGTGAGAAAGGTAACTAATAAACTCTAAATAGTGACTAAAAAGTAAATAAGGATGAAAAGAGTGACAAAAAAGGCCAGTATAGAATAAATGTTATTTCCTTTTTTTGTCCTTCTGTATTTTTTGTTTCATCAAAATTTAAGTTCTAGCATGATGATTTTATATCTGAAGGAATATTCTTGAAGGAATGGAGCAGTAAGTAACGCATTTTTTGGCACTCAAAGAAAATGTTGACTTATTGCTGAAAGCGCAAGCAAACATGACATGCAAATGTTTGGGTTACGTTTTGACATGATGCAGCTGAATAATTGCTGCATACTGATTTCATAACCCAAATTAATTCTGCAGCAGTTGCTTGATCCTTATTGCTAAAAAGTTAAACTGTTTTAGTTTTACCCTGTTGAATTTGAGTTTCATTTTCCGGCACACTACTTGTTGTTGGACGCACTTGTTGAGAACAGAGGCATTCACAGCTTCTACTCGTATCTCTATGTTTATCAGTTTTACTTGGAAGCCTTTTCTTTCAATATTCACCACACAGGCACAAATTTTACAAAATAATCCATGATCATTTAGTTTGTGTCCCCAAGACTGAGACTTTATAAGAATTTGCATTTTGCTATGCTAACCATTTCGAAATTTACATTTTCCCATTTTTCTTGCTATCTTCGTAAAATTATGCACTATGTTAGCTCTTTAAGAAAAGTGCAATCGGTTTTTAATGGTTTAATTAATTTGGTTTGTGTTTTACAGACTGCACTACTTAACCAGCACAAGCATTTTTTTTTTTTTTAACCTAATAAATTCAAACCATGAACGTAACCGGATTGGGCAGTATCGTCCGGGAAAATTAGGGGACGCTAGTCTGGACCTTTACCAACTTTTTTTTTTTTTTATCTTTTAACCAAAAATTAAATTCACATTTAGGTTAGGTTAAAAAACAAAAATAAATTTATTTTTGTCAATAAATGTACGGGGCAATCTGCCGAACAATTACAGTTAATTTAAAAAAAATCACCAAATCACCGTAAGAAACAGCTTCCAAACTTTGATCAGTGCAATTCTCCTCTCGCAGGTTCATAATTATTCATTACGCATGGTGCTTGTTTGGTAGACCTGTATGCAGTGTATATAATGCGATCGGCATAAGCTTGCGGGTGAAGTAAACAAAACAGCTTAACGTATTCCCATGCTGGATTGCTATGCTTTTACCAAACTACATTTTCACCTACGTACCAGGATACAAAGTTATGAGGCGCAATCAGCCAATGAAATCTTAATTAACTATGCGTTTTTGTTTACATCACAAAAATTTCGATCATCAATTGAAAATTAAATTCTTATATTAAAAAAAGTGTTTATAGTGATAGTTTGCTTAAAAAAGTGATTTTAAGCGACTCCTTTAAAAATAAGTGACTAAAAGTGATTTGTTTCGAGTTCTGCTTATTCTTCTCCTATGAGGAGGTGGGGGGGGGGGAAGCAGGAAGGAGAAAGATTGACAAAGGAGATGTGTTAATTGGTAAGTTTTCATAATGAAATGTAGGTGTAAAATCATTTTTTCCCCCGGTTATATTATCTCATTCCTTGCAATTGCCAGTCAAGCTAAGATGGCTTCACTGTTCATATTTTTCAGTTGCTGATAAGTAGCGATAATCGAAAAAAGCAAAAATATTCCTTGATACATAAACGGAGCTAGCAAAATCATTCAGATTAGAAAATTCAATTTTGCTAACAATTCTAAACTCTATAAAACGTCAAAAACGCTAAAGTGAAATTGCAACTCAAAACAAGAAACAAATTAAAATCACCGATTGTTTTTCCAATATCCTTAACTGATAATTTTATTTATTAAATATAAACTTTATAAAAACTTTTTCTCTTTTTCAGGGCTTCCAAGAAAAGACCAATCTGCATTAAACTTGCGAGTGTGCATTTGACTGTACTTACCCGCGCCTCTAAAACCACCACTTCCATTCCAAACTGTTGGAGTTGTTGGGCTGCTATCAGTCCAGAAATCCCGGCACCGATGACAATCACTCGTCCATGTTTTTTGACTGAAGACACAAAATTCATAACTGATTAACTTGTAACAAAACAGAAAACAACTTAATTCTTAATAAAATGCTAAAACTTTTCTCTCGTACTTGGTAGTGGTTTTAGACGTTTGAAGACTCCAAAATTCATGAAGCTTTGACGTTCAAGGAATGCATGAATTCTCATGACTAAAGGACCATCACCTGATAGTGAACATAGAAAGTAAATTTTTAAATACATGAAGTGTTGAAGAACTAGAAGTAACGTACACTGCTTAAATACCCTTAAGAATACTCTGTAATTTAAAATATGTTTACAATAGAAAAAGGGAACACAAGATTTTCAGTGAACTTACTATTGTAAGGAGGTTCAATCTGGGGCAACGCATTTTCAAAAATCAACTGTTGCTTGGGATTTTCCAACCATAATTGTAACTAGAGAGAAAATAGACAAAAAAAAATATTTATTGTATGCAATAATTTTGATTATTTAAAACAAATTCAAAATAGCTGAGCATATGTTCTTCTTTTATTAAAAAAAATAAAAAAAACAGTTAGTTCATGAAGATTGCATGAAACCTCATTGCATTGTTAAAAATGGATAAAAACAAGTTACACTGAATGGCAGTCATATTAAGGTTTACACTTTGCTGACAACAAATTCTACATACACAATGCTGGCAAGTACATTAAGGGCGTTTTCACACCTTCCAATGACTGTGTCCTTGCAGACCAATGATTTTCACACACATTGCGCATTCTCTCGGTGCCGTTTATTAGCGCCATAGTTTTTAGCTGTGGTGAAAGAAAGACATGAGCTGTGTTCAGCAAACATTACTTTTTTGGGCTGTTATACCATGGAAGAATAATTATGGAAGTGCCTCTTGTAGCACTTCCAATGCTAAAATGTGTCACTCGCTTAGGGTGCCTGGATAAGTGCGAAGAAGGTGGTGGCAACTCTTACTTCCGTCTGCCACTTTGATCCCAGATACGCTCAACCACGCATAGAAGAATGCAACTTTTTTTGTTCAAAAACTCATACGATACTAACACTCTATCGTGGTAATATTAGAATTCTCTTTGTCTATTTTTCTGAACTTTTAATCGTTTGACCTTTTAAAATAAGTTACTAATATTGAATCTTAACGAGCATAAATGATCCATTACAGGCTAAGTTATTCTTAGGCTATGCCTGCATGCAGCAGTCACTTCGACAAAGGTAGAAGGCTTTTTCGTTCATAGAGACAGTAAGAAATCTCAGCTTTTCGCTTTCCTGCAAACAGGAAAATATGGATAATTCAAATAAAAAGTGGTAAGTCAGGTTTAGGCCATCATCGAATATTTAGGAGGCACGATCATTAAAAATATTCTGAGATGAATAAAAAATTGCTTCTTATGCTACAAAGCTTTATTGATGAAGAACACATCTGAGAGGAGGATATTAATGGAGCCAATAAGAATTTGGGCAAAGTTGTAAAACGATCGATGGTTCATTTAGGCAGACTTTGCTTTCATCCGTTCTTGCTTTCGACTAAGATTTCATCAAGTAATGTAACCACGCCAAAACATGCAGATTCAATGTTACAGAAGAATTTACTCATTTCCACAATGGAAGAAAATTGTACTACAATACTGAGTGTATAGAAAACTCAAATCCCTCTCCAGCTGTGGCTTTGCCGGTGTGAGTGAAAACACCCTAAGTAAACAGTGAAAGTGACGAGTCTGAGATCGGCATCGCATCCGATTGTAGAGTTCAATGCCAGCTGAAGATGCTGGTGCCAGGGGATTGGACCTGCAAATCTGCTGGGCCAGGCTACATTTGAAAGCTCTCATTTAATAACATTGCATTTGGTGCCGTTGCCCTCTAAATACACGGTACTGAATATCTCTATTAGTGGCTCCTGACTATGTCTAATTGAGCCCTTCGTTTTATAAAATCTTGTTTTTAGGATTATCCTAAGCAATGTTTTTTGAACTTAAAAATTTGTTTATATTTAAATGTACTTACTCTATCGCCTTCTTAAATGTGTTACTGATCATTACAGAGTTATTAAAATTATTATTTTAAAAAATAATATGTTATTGTTTTTCAGATATTGTATATCACATGAAATAGGCATTAAATAGGCATTAAATAGGCCGTGTAAGCTGTCGCCATCTCGCGGCAAAACTGGGCAACTCTTTCTCAGCTCCATTTTAAAAAGTGAAAATGGCATCTATTTTTTAAATTTAACACTGCAATATTTGTTTTAATGTGTCGCTATGGCCACTTTATCATATGTGCATCATTAATTTTTCCATACCAGGCGATTTCTGATGTGAAGAAACACTTTTTGTGTTTGCGGTGGCCCTTGAGCAATGTCGGGGAAACAAGCGGCTTCTTGCGCCGTCATCTTGTCAAATGGTAGTCGGCTCTACGGATTAGAAATTTAATATTTAAAGCGTTTAATTTTTATTTAAGCTATGTTAAAACTTAATATTCATTTTAGTGTTTAATTTACCTGAAACGCCGCCCCTTCCAACCCGGTTGGGTCATCGTGTTCGCTGTCTTGTTCCTCTTCCACGACTTCGGGTACTTTTGGAGGAACTTTCTCCGGCAGCTTTGGGGGGGCGTTTGTACTGTTATTCTCCTCCTCGGAGAAGTATTCTTCCTCTGAAAGATTTGCTAATTTATCGTCCATTTCTTTATATTCAACCTAAACAAACAAAAACAAATGCCTCGCGTCAGCCTAAGCATGCCTCGCCACTCACTCTCGCTCTCCTCGAATACATTCCAATTTACACACAAAAGCAAAATTTCTTTACTCTGGGTTTCTTTCTGCGGCTCATTCTTCGTCCAGCCTGACTGTCATCCTGTCCTGAACCAGATGAAGAGAGTTTTTCTTGTATAACTATTAAGTCATTGTCTCCAGATTGTTGCACAGGAGCCGGGCGCTTTCGCTGTTCCTCATTGCTCGATTCGGAATCCTTTCTATCACCGCTTTTCAAGCTTGTGATAGACGTTTTTAGTATTGGGTTGTTTCCGGAAGACATTGATTGGTAGCTGTTTTTGTGGGTGGTGTTGCTTTAAAACATAAAAAAATAGATTTATCTTCGACAGAATGCCGGTATTATTATTCACTTTGTTTTAACGCACCTTGCGAGGAAACGAATGCAACCGCCCAGAGTTGCGGTCTTCAGCCGAGCATCGGCTCGCTAGATACGTACGCACCCTGGAATCAAATATCGTGATTGAATTTGATGCTTTTTTAAAATTTTAAATTATATTCGTAATTACTTTGATTTATTCTGTAAATTTATTTTTTAATTTACCTTCTTTTCTAGTATTATTTGCTGAAGAAAATAACGTGTTGAAAAAGAGACTCTCATAAATGGAGTAGGCCTGTTGCCATGGCTACTATTTCTTAGCGTGGGCTAATGCTGATACCGCCATCTATGGTTGATTTGTTAAATTATTTATTTATTTATTTATTTATTTATTTATTTATTTATTTATTTATTTATTTATTTACTCCCCGAGTTAGGACTTTATGAAAAATTACCCAGAGCATGGCTTAAGTATTGACTTTCCTTTTACTATTAACTGTGACATGGACGTTGTGATAAAAGTTCAAAAAAAAAGGTATGCTAGTCTACAACCTCTGACAATTAAGTTCGGTGAATGAGGGTTCACACAACAAAATGCAAAACAGATAGAGCCACATTTACTTTATTGTCCTTTGAAATAATCACCCTGGAAGGCAATACACTTTTGGGATCGGGTGTATAAGTCCTGGAAGCTCCTTAGGGATGGCTTTAAGTTCACGTGTCACATTTGCTTGAATGTCTGGAATGTCCGCAAATCTGTATCCCTTTAAGGCCCGTTTCAGGCGTGGGAACAAGAAAAAGTCTGCCGGTGCCAAGTCTGGTGAATAAGGTGGATCAGCTGTGGATACGACCCCCTTGTTGGCCAGAAAGTGTTTCACGATTACGGCAGTGTTCATCTTTGATCTATTATCCACAGTTACGTGCGCACGCTACACCTTCAACTGAAGAAACGAGCATTTGCTAAACCATTGCACGCACAAACGTGACCTGTCTGAACTTGCTTAAACAATCACTGGGCTTGTATTCACATGCATTGTTACTCACGTAAAGCTCGCACAGATTCGGGTGTGACATCATTCACCGAACCTAATTGTCAGAGCAACATTATGAAATTTGTACATTGAATTATTTTTTAATAAATTATTTTTGAGAAACTGGACCCATATTTATTACAAATGGCCACAAATTTGTTGACACCCAGCGAGATTACAAATTGTTATACTCCCCCTTCATCTGTTTCTCACAATTTCCTGAAATTTCCTGCTATCATAGTTTGAAAAGGAAGTCGTTTGCACTTCAATAGAGAGTTTAAAAAAGCCGTTTGAGCGCTAATGCTCTTGCTCTTACTCAAACTTTTTTGAGCACAAATTCAATAATATGGATTTTGTTGACAACAATGGTTTGACCAAGAACATTAGCGCTCATTTTGAATACGGGCCTAAGTGACACGTTAACGTGGAACGGGAGGCCACCGAGATAGCAAGGCCACGGAAGCGGAAAAGTCACCTAACCAACGAGGTGCTTAAAGCAATGACGTATTTTAAAGATAGATCACAGCCCACAATTATCTATTGTTAACATCGCCACCCAAGTGAAGGCATGATAGTCTGGGCAGGAGTGAGCCGTGGAGTAGTTAGCAGTCTGTCTGCTTTGTTTTTGACGATTTTGGGTCCAAGGAATAATTAATTCAAAACCATTTCTCAAAGTTGTTCCGCAAATAGACACGAAAAAGGATAAGGAATCACTTTCCACAAGCATAAATCACTGTACGTAACTGAAAGATGATCGAAACGAAATTGATATTGAAACCATAATCGAAAAATTGCTTATAAAATATAATAAAATACTTAAAATACAGAGTTAACGAAAAGATAAACTTATCACTCCGTGATCGGAGTGTGAAAGAATTATTAATCAGCTACCCGCATGTTTAGCTATGTGTTTTGATCATCTTCACTCACTTTCGACCATGATGGTTCTGGGAGGCAGAGCTTCACAATTGGCTTCAAGTATTGGGGCAGGTTTCGGGGTCTATCTTTAACATACCTCAATGCCTCAGACTACTATGGTCATGTGATTTTTGAGCCCAGACAGCACCATTTAGACAGAAGGCCTGATAACGGAAACGTCATACATTGTTACATCATCATTAGTCGACCATTGTTAATAATATTTCTACCACGGTCTTTTAATCCAATGCCACCTAAAAAACAAGGCCTGCTCACTGCCTGCAGATTGCGTTATCAAACGAGGGCTGGCATTGAGGGCTGATTACATCTCGTACAATAATTTAACGATCGTACAACGTAACAAAACTGTCAGCTACTATTACGTGCTCAGCAACAAATCCGTACATCAGCTAAAAGTTTTGTTACTTTGTAAGATCGTTAAATTATATTGTTAAATTTGAGATATAGCCATATAAATGAAGCTAGAAACATGTGTAATACCTTATAATCTCCTTGCGAGTCGCAAGGGGAATACAGAACGCGAATCGCTAGATATGTTGCTAGCTTCATTTATATCGCCCTCTCTTGACGAGATGAGGCAACATTATGCTCTTTTGACATATAAATATTAAAATTTCTTCGAAAAGTTGGTAATAATAGCCTTCCATCGTACATGCATATACTAATCTGACACTGCTCTTTCCATTTCTTCCAATTTTAGCCATTTTCGCAAAGATTTTAATCAGTAAGATAAAGATCCTCGCTCTTATAGCGTGCATTACTATTACAAGTGGGCTCCGTAATGCGGTCGAGTCTGCTTGTATATATATAGTTGCTCTAGGTCGACTAATGACGATGTAACAATGTTTGACGTTTCCGTTATGAGGCCTTCTGTCTATAGTCAACACCACCTCTACTCAAAGCCTGAGCGCGGAAACATTATACATTGTTGAATTGTCAGCCCAGAAAGGAGACTTTTCTGCTTCCAGGCCTTGTTATCTCGTAGGCCTCGGAATAACAATGTATGACGTTTCAGTGAGGAAAGTGAGACGATTTTCAGTTGTCTTCTTCTTCTATATTTCATCTACCGGGTGTGAAATCAAATCCGCATCATCGACGCGATATCTCGACTTTTGGAACAGAAAAATCTCGAACTCATCGATTTCCTCAAGTTTTGCAACACGGCCATAATAAGCCCTAAATTTGGTCGATTTATGATGGTGGAAAAATATATGACGCTTCAGTTGTAAGGCTTTCTTTCTAGGCGGTGTTGTTAGGCGTGTTTGAAAACTCGAGGAGTTCAAGATTTTTCTGTTTCAAAACTCGAGATATCGCGTCCGTGACGCGGATTTGAAGTCGCATTCGGTAGATGAAAAGTAGGAGAAGGAGACAACTGAAAATCGTCTCACTGATCTCACTTTGTTCCTCACTGAAGCGTCAGTTACACGTTCGACGAGGCCTACGAGATAACAAGGCCTGGAAGCGGAAAAGTCACCTCACCATCGGAGTGCTAGAACATTCCATTCTTCATTGTTTCCAACAAACGGAAAAACGTGATTGTTAACATCCACGATGGAAACAATGAAAGTTGAATTGTTGCTAGCATCCCGATAGTTAGATGACTTTTCCGCTTCCAAGCCTTGTTATCTCGTAAGCCTCGCACGTTCGACAAAGCCAGCTATATAAACAGGCCCTGACCAACCAACGCCACCTGAAAAACAAGGCCTGCTCACTGCTTGCTGACTGCGTCATCAAACGAGGGCTGACAATTCAGCTTTCATTGTTTCAACAAACGAATAAACACTGATTACAACAGGCGCTTTTTCGTTTGTTTTAAACATTGAAGATTGGATTGTCAGACCTGGTTTGATGACACAATAATCAGGCTTTGTTTTTTAGGTGGCATTGGACCAACACCTTCTAGAGAGAAAGCCTGTGCACGGAAAAATTATATTGTTACATCATCATAAAAAGTCATTGTTAATCGTATTTCTACTATGGGTGCGTTCACTTATTCACTTGGAGTCACTCCGAGTTACTCCCGTGACTCTGAGTCATTCGGATTCCGTTTCTTTATTTGCTCGGAGTTAACTCCTTTGACATCCAACATCAGGGTACGCTTGGAGTCATTCGGAGTTTGTTTCTTTATTCGCTTGGAGTGCGACTCGGGTAACTCCCTTAACTCCTGCTTTCAAGCTGAGCCATCGGAATCAAAAAATTTAATGAGATAGACGACGCAACAATGAAGAGTGCCAACAAAGTTGCGACTTCAACGATGATTAATTTTGTTACAATGAGATAACGTTTGCGAGGGCGCTTGTTAGGTGCCGTGGCAACCACACAAACAAGAGAAGAGAAGACTTTATTTCTTCAAGCTGGCTCTTACGTTGTTTAACTATCAACATGGCCGCCTCTATCTTTCGAAAGTACACGATCATAACTTACCATAATTGGTTAGCCTTCTATTTTTGTAGGCTTGGCACGATACAAACGAAAATTTAGCTTAAATTGATCGAAAATTTGATTCAAGACAATTTCTTCAGCATAATTATTAATTTTTATATGCTCAATCTTAGTTCCATCTTTACGCATGAGGCCACCCTAACCTCTGTGATAATAAATTAAAAATTACATTTATGACCAGAACTTTGTTTTTATAAAAATAATAAAAAATAAAAAAATATGTTATTGTTTATTTCTGTTAATAAAAAATAACTTAATGTTACAGGTTCCCATAACCAAAAGTGCCCTGGGCACTGCTCATGCTTTTCTGACGCCTCCGGAGGTTGCGAAAAGGGGGGGAAATATCTTGAATCGTTCACAAGCAGTGTTGCCAATTTAGCAGGGATGCAGGGCAACGCCTCCTATAAAGAAAGCCTCAGCACTGAAACGTCATACATTGTTACATCATCATAAGTCGACCAAATTTAGAGCTTATTATTGGTAGAAATACGGTTAACAAAGGACGAAATATGATGATGCAACAATGAATGACGTTTCAGTGCGGAGGCTTTCTTTATAGGAGGCGTTGTGCAGGGCCGTACCAACACCTCCTATAGAGAAGGCCTGCGGACAAAAGGTGTATACATTGTTACATCATCATCAAGCGGCTATTGTTATCGTATTTCTACCAATAATAAGCCCTAAATTTGGCCGTGCTGGAGGTGTTGGTCGTACCCAGGGGGGGGGCCCCCCCCCCCCCCCCCCCCCCCCCCTCCGAAATTTTCCACTTTGCCAACTATTTATGTTGCTCGGGCCAGCCCCCTCAGCCCGTAACATCGAAGTATTCAATGCCGATTATAATTTTTCGTATGTGTGCAAAACTTTTTAAAGCAATGATTATGACATTTTAAAATATTTTTTCATGGAAGAAGACAAAAAAAAACGCTGCGTGGAAGTTAAGCTAACTGAAGGATGGATTGTTGCCTGGACCTCGATGATCATGTGATTTTTGAGTGCCCTGGCCTGTCTTTCGTTGGCCTCGGTCAACACCACCTAAAGAGAGGTGAGTAGAGGTGGTGTTGCCTCGGTTGACTCTGAGCCAATGACTTATATTAAAGATAGACTCCGAATTCTATTGTTAACAGCGGCAAAAAGTGAAGCAAATTGAGCCATGACGGTTCTGGGCAGGAGTGAGCCGTGGAGTAATTAGCTGTCTGGCTGCTTTGTTTTTGAAAGTTTTGGGCCCGAGGAATAATTAATTCAAAATCATTCCTCAAAGTTGTTCTGCGTACAACTGTTCAAACAGACACGAAAAAGGATCAGGAATCATTTTCCACAAGCATAAATCAAAAATACGTAACTAAAATGAAAATACATAACTGAAAGACGATCGAAACGAAATTGAAATTGAAACCATGATCGAAAAATTGTTTATAAATATAATAAAATTCTTCAAATACAAAGAAAACGAAAAGATAAACTTATCAGTCCGTGATCGGCGTGTGAAAGATTTATTAATCAGCTACTCCCATGTTTAGCCATGTATTTTGCGTTATCTTCATTCACTTTCGGCCATGACAGTTCTGGGCATGGAGCTTCCCAATTTGCTTCAAATTACAACAATTGCTTCGGAGTCTATCTTTAATATACCTCATTGGAACAGGCCTTTGTCTTTAGGTGGTGTTGATTTCTACCAATAATAATCTCTTAATTATGACGTTTTACGTTGATGTAATAATATGACGTTTCCGTGCGCAGGCTATATTGGACAGCGTTGATGTAAAAAAGAACCTTTAAAAACGATAGTGTCGATACTAAACTTCAGAGAGAAAGCAGAAAACGGAACATCCGCTGGTATTTTCGTGGCCACATTTTGCTTTTTTTCATCTGTTTGTTATCCTTTCTGCCTTACTGCATACCGTCAATTACATGTCGCTGAAATTTTATTGAATTTGTATAATAAAAGTCATTGGGAACATGGCGATGTATCATTTTTTACGTTCTCTTTGTAATTAAGTACAGTATCGACAGTGCCGTCTTTAAGGGCCAGTTCTTTTGGGATCTCTGCTGAAATGTGGCTTACGCCATCATTGTCGTTATCACTGGTTAACCTGGACTTCCATTGTGATTGTAAAGACTTTATGATCTACCCTTGTATAAACCACCTGAAATATTCATTCTGTATCGCTTTTATAGGGGTCGCATGAAATGCCTTACACCAGAATGGTTTATAAATTTTTTAGTCTACCAGATATTCCCATAATCTTTATATATAAAAATTCAGGCTCAAGGTGCGTCTGTAAATGTTCTAAAAACTTTTGAACCACTTATCCGATTGAGCTAATATTTGCAACATATATTCCTTAGGTCCAGAGTAAGGTTTACATGTCCCTAAAGTGGGGGGGGGAGGGGTAAAAATCACACATCTTGGTTTATGTTTGTTTGTTTACTCAATAGATGGCGCCAGAGTTTATCTTTTCCTTGAAACCGAAACTGGACTAACTGCGCAGAAGCAGGACAGCAAAAAAACTTCTGTTTCCTCCGTAAAATTAATGATAGTTGAAATTGTTTAAAGGCACCTGGTTCAGTGGAACCATTATGGTTCATTGGGACATTCAATGCTGAGATATGGCAAGTGATATATGAAACAACTTGGAATGGTGTGTAATGAATGACTACAACGTAAAATTAATGTTAGTCGAATTGGTTCGAAGACACCTGCTTTAATGGTACCATTATGGTTCACTGGAACTTTTAATGCTAAGATATGACATGTTTTATATCAAACAAGTTGAAATGATGTGTCAGAATTATTATAACGTAAAGTAATGATATTCCAAATTGGTTCAATGGTACGTGGTTTAATGGTATCATTATGGTCCATTGAAACTTTCAATGTTAAGATATGACATGTTATATACCAAACAACTTGGAATGACGTGTCATAAATGAATATAACGTAAAATTAATGATAGTTGAAATTGTTTTCACGGCACCTGGTTTTGGCTGTGCTCATTTTGGCTGTGTATTAACTTTCATATGAATCAAAATTTCTTCGAATTTGAGCTCGAGCAACGAAAAAAGCTTTCAATTTAAATAGAAAAATTTCATGTTGAAAATTCAAAAAGATTTCTTTTAAAAAGCTCCCAATGCATAGCGTCTCCAAATACGGCCCTTTAGTAGAACCTAAAACATGTATTTTTTCTATATAAATTCTGAGCTTTTTATATGTGTTCTTTTTCTGAATATTCACACAGAAATTGCAACATTTCATAAAAAACGGCCCGGGCAACGCCGGGTAAACAGCTAGTAGTTGATATGAAAATACTCACTGGAATGTGCTTAGTTAGCCAGTAAGAAGGACGTATTCAGTTTGCTCCACATGCTAGTGTATAACCTTTTCGACAGGAACTTTTTTTTGCTTGTGATACAATTCCTCTGTCAATCTCTGCAAAAAAAAAAACAAAAAACGACCACAATAATGGTCTTTAGCAGTTGCGTTATATTTTCTGGTTTATTGCGGTAGACTTTCTCTTTCAGCTGTCCCTTCAAGAAATTGCAGAGATTAACGTTGACCACAGTGCCCAAAATGTTCATGCATAAAATCCAGAACAACGTGTATTCTATGGGGACGAACTCCGTCTAGCATGAATTATTGTATTTCCATTGGTAATCTTGTTTCAGGGCTGTTCAGAATATGGCCTCGATAACGTGTCACAAATTTGCTGGTAACGTATCAGAAAAATGAAAATGTGGAGATCACAATTTTTATTCTGTACACAGAAAGAAGTTCAACTATGAATAAAATTAAGAGAACACGTGATTTTATTGCTGGTCATTTATTACAATTATTTTCCATATTGAAAAGATAGAGAAAAGTCGTGAAAATAACTCTAATCCACAATTCTTCTGGCAGCGTCGTTCCGGAGTTCGAGCACAGACCATACTCGTAATCTCTAAAGAGAAAAATATTCAAAATTGTGCGAGAAAAGAAGAGTGTCTTAATGTAGTTTACCGTGTGGACAAAATTAGAGCCTACCCTACACAAAACTAGGGTGTCGGGGTGTTTTTAAAAGTTAAGTCATTG
>JAHWFO010006931.1:3782782-3817224 GCA_023313115.1 Rhysida immarginata
CTACACAAAACTAGGGTGTCGGGGTGTTTTTAAAAGTTAAGTCATTGTCGACAATTCCGCCTTAAACATTGGTCACGAATTCATGGTTCTGGTGTTTCACTCAAAACAATAACCCACGAAGATTCAACAGAGCTTAAAATCCAGGGATCTTGTGGACACTGGATGTCTGAAACGCTGATGAATGTTCTTAAAAGCATGCTTAGATGGTATCCCGTTTGGAAGGCGTGATTATCTTTTTGAAACAGACCATCATCTGCATGTATGAATTATCACAAAGCACTGTAACCCCGGGCTATTCCTTGAATTACTCAAAATTGGCTCGCTAATCGCATAGTGGCTCTAATCACTTAAATCACTACTTAACTTACCTGCTTTGCACATCAACGCTTCCGAAGAATCCCCCCATTTATAAATGAATTCTCTTTTCTTAAGCCAAACGCCCTCCCTTTCTATGCAGTTTAATATAAGACTCAATCCAAGAAGGAACAGTAAAATTAAAAATTCCAATACCAATTAATTTACGGGATCCACTCCCTCCCCTCTTTCTAAACAAACAACCTCAAAAAAGGGTACACTCAATTACGAATAAAACAAATGAAGATTTATTAAAAGCAAAATTTAAGGTGTTAGTAGATACAGAATAATAAAATGAGCATTATGATAAAGAACGATTAAAAACAAATCAAAAAGTTGCAATGAGAGAATCTTGAAATCAACTCAAGTCACTAAATTAAACGCGCGGGCCCAGAATAAATTAACTCAGTTACTTATCACATTTCACACTGTTCTTGTCATGTCGAAATTGTCCTCTAGATGTTACCACTCTGTCGTAAACACCTGCACAATTCTCCGCTATCATCCACTGGTGACAACTGCGGTGGAGATTCTCGGGTGTGTCTTCCGTTGACAGCCCAGCTCGCCAGCGTTCTCGACAACCTGCTTGGCCTCCTTCTCTCCGGTTGGGGCTTCCTCCAACAGCTGCTCAAGCATGCTGCGATGGATGCTATTCTTCCTCTCGCTCCAAGCCAGGGATGGTTCCTCGTTGTTTGGGCCATGTCGCTTTTCAACGTCAATTAACGGATGCCTAACCAGGTCTGGTACGGCAGTATGATTCACTGCGGACGGTCTGGCTACTCGTTACCGAGCACACCCTGGTGTTTTCGCTTCCGTCCCCGAAGACAACGTCCCGTGGCTGCGTCCCTCTCACCGCCACCTCGTTACTCGCCGCCTCACATCATCGCAAAGCACAAGAACAGAATAGCTTAAGAGCCCCAGAGTAAGGGCAAGAGATTAGGAGAGAGAATTCCGTTCGTTTCACTCTTAAATATCACAAACCTTAACAATCACGTTTTACTGCCAATGTTTGCCTTTTTCAAACCTCCTTGGTTCTCTATAATTTTGAATTTGGTCATGTGTTGTTCACAACGATATTGTTTCGAAAATCGTGAAGCCACACGGCAACTAAAGGTCAAAGTTCATGATCAGCTTTTCAAAAGGAATTCTCAACAAAACGTACGCTTTTTTGGGAGTTTTTCACAAACAATATGCAAAAGGCTCACAGAACAAAAGGGTTTCTAATAATAAAATGTAATTTAGCACCCCGCTCTCTAAAACACTGCCCCACTAGTCGATCTTGGATTGAGATAATCGAATAACAAATAACAAAGAGGACTCAAAACTTGAATATTAACTTACTAATATTCAATGTGGTGACTTCAGTCGCCACAGCACATTTTGGTAGAACGCAGTGTATAAAGACAGATTCACAATGTATCCCAGGAAAAGGCTCTCCGGTACAGTCGAGCAAAAAAAAAAATCTTTAAATTGGCAACATGGAGCCTTAGCGTCTTGTCTATGCCTCACTCTTGTTCTACATCACAGGAAAAACGAGAATTATTGGATCACAAGACCCGGTGTCATTTTGCAGAGATTCTGCATTACCAGGAAAATAGCAGCCTTGGATTGTGGACAGAAAACAGTTGTACTGAAAATCCGCTATTGAAGCTAGATGTGCTGTTAATTGCTCATTGTCTCGATTGTTATCAATATCGCGTGGACGACCACCAATTGATAAGATTGCTCGCAGCTGATAACCCTCACAGAAACCCTTAATGGGGTTGTTCTTAAAAATCCTATGGTTAATACTATTAGGACGATAGAATGGTCCATCTTTCTTATATGCCAACTATGGCGTTTATGATCCTATATGACTTAAGTAGGTTTCATCTGGCTTCTCGCCTAGTTCGGTGTACCTTGCTTCCAAACCTTTCGTTTCGATATTCCCTGCACTGTTCGATTGTCGATTTATGATCCTTTGATAACTACATTTACTCAGAGTCAAGGACGCGATAGTCCCTTGTCCTGTTATGTCCCTTGTTCTGTTATGTCCCTTGTCCTGTTATGTCCCTTAGTTATTATTAAAGCGTCTGGCCTGGGAAAGTTTCACTCAAGAAGTACCATTATAACACTTCCCATCACCATGGTCTTTAATGTTTTGTCCATTCGGTGTACTTTTAATATCATATTAAAAAATCAATAATATCACAAAAATAAATTACTCACATGGTTTGTTTTTTCAACCAGTCCGTAGCTGTTTCAGTGAGGTCGACGTCGGAGAGTTTCGTCAAATAGTCGTACGTCCTCGCATTGTAAGTGTTCAGCCATTTGCGCTGCGTTCGAACGAGAAATGATGCTTAAAATGAAGAAATAATTACATGTTCTCTACCTACATAGTTCACTCTCCCATCTATAGGACCCCATTGCAATACATTTGCGTATTATACAGGGTCTTTATAATTAAAGTTCCATTTTGACATGGCCATAAAAAAAAACCTACTGGACCAAAAGCTATAATATTTGGTAATATTATACATGAGGGCATGGGAAGTTCATACCCACCAAAAAAAAAAATTAGTTCAAAAGGTCACCACCAGCATGGAATGGCGCTCTATGCAATATTCGTATACGAAATTAGACACGAAGCTACAGGTAACAAGTCTTTAATCGTTACTAAAATTAGTTACATTGTAACGTTTCACGTGTTTTTATAGAGGATTTGAATATTAATGAATTCATGTTAATGATAATTACTTTGATTGTCTTTCAAAGTGAGGGTTATCTGAGTTTTATTTGATGTATTAGCGTTGTGTACATAAGAGTTTGGCGATTAGAGTAACCTATTGTTGAATTAACGAACAATTATAATGTTAGATAGGTAATTTTGGCAATAAGTTCTCATGTGGAGGGGATGTTCAAACTGAGAGGAAATCGTAATCATTGTGTAGAGTCTAATGAGTTAGAAGGCATTGGTCTATGGAATGACTGATGAGATCATATATTTTGATGAATAATGAGCAATGTTTTTTATGAGATTAAGAGTAAAGGTGATTTTATTGAATAAATATGCATTTTTGGTGTTAACACTTTCGATTTGAGTTCTTTTTGAGAATGAGAAAGAGGCCGGATGTTGGAAAAGGATAAAAGAGAAGCCGTTTAGAGGGGGGGGGATGAATCCAGTTTCCCCGGGTCCCTGTGATGCCAGTGGGACAGTACTGCAGAAGTGAAATATCTAAACCTAAATTTTTAAACTTGCCACTTTTACCATTATCGTATTTTAGAAAATTATTGAATGTAGGTGAAGCTTTAAATGAAGATTATCAATTTTTGTGTAATTCTAGCCCTCTCTTTAGCTTTTTTTTATTCAGCTATCTAAAAATATGTGCGCTTAAAGAAACAATGGCAGTTATTTAATTTTTAGTGTTATTATTAATATTATTTTTATTTTTAATTAAATTATTATTTATTTATTTATTTATTTATTTATTTATTTATTTCGCGTCATTTGTTTGTTGGAAATATTTTTTATAATCCTATTTGTTAATAAATGTTAAAAATAATTTTAGAAAACATCTTCAACCTTCTCCGATTCTTGCTTGAAATTAACATTTCTCTTATTAATGAGAGTTCAAACATTTTATTATCATTTAATTGCCATTCGTGAAATTTAATACTGACTTTATTAACTTCTACAAGTTTCCACCTTTAATAACCTGTCATAGCCTGTCCATCGAGACCGTAATAAAGTTGAATTCCCTTACTCGTGACCTCTATTTCCAGTTTTAAAATAAAAATTCTTTGGGTTCCAGTTTTTTATTATTATTTTTTATGTTGGCAATGGAAGTTAGTACGTTCCATGTAAATTTTTTATTTTTACTTCTTAATCAACTATTATTATAATTAAAAAATAACAGTCTCTAAATTACCCAATGGATCCAATGACATTTTGAAGCAGACTGATATTTATTTCTACACTGCGCATAACCTCACCTGTCTTCCGTTCAAGAGACTCTCGTTGACTAAAGAAAAATGAAAAGGAAAAAATGTCAACGGTTCCAGAGCGTAAAAGGTCTTGTTTACGTGTCGATGCTAAAATAAGGAAAAAAAATTATTTTTTTTCAATTACAGGACTAGATTTCAAACAATAGATAAATTAAAGATTGACTGCTTAATACTTAACGCTCAAACTGGATCGAACGACAAAAAAGATGTTCTTCAGCGATATTCCTATATTTATTTGGTGTGTGATGATGGGATCTACGGAAATAAAATATCATTAAAGTTTTTGAAGTAAATGAATGAAATGTGATATTGTCAATGTTCAGAGTCAAAGGGCCACTTTAATATTCTCATTGACTTTTTATTGCCATATAAGTTCCGTTTGACTCTTTCGTCGTTGCAAAAGAATTTTCTTACGTATGGCAATTATCATTCCTTCTTTTAAATACGTGAACACTTGCAATCGATTGTGGCGAATAATTGAAATGGGTTCTATATTAAAAGAAAATCTAATTCATAAAATTATTCATTTTTGTGAAATTAATAGTAATATAAAAATCTGAACAAACTTCTTCTGAACATCTGGAGGTGAGCAAAAATAATCAAGTTCACGCGATCGATTCGACGGAAGTAACATTTTTTTTTTTTTTTTTTAACTGAAAACCTTGTTTACAAATCAAATTACACAAATTAGAAATTTTTAAAAGAAATTATATATCAATAGAACTCCCATTGTCTTTAAAGATTTTGAACACTGTAAAAACACATTATACAATAACGAAACAAAAACAGTAAGAAACATCATCATTAGGCAACCCTCTAATTTTTTTTTACACACAGCGGCCACTGACTTCGAAACATCTGTTTAATATTTTATTGGATTCTCTTGGATCCGAATGAAATTATATAATGGCATGGAGTCAGTAAACTGCTGAAGCACTTGTAAAGCAATCTAAGACCAGGCATTTCCTTAATTCTCGCTGATTTGTTGGAAGAGGTTCTTGCTGTCGATATTTCTTTCCAATATATCCCAAATATTGTCTGTGGGAATCAGACCTAGGCTCTGTTGGCCAGGATGAGTGATATTAATGGAAAATATAGAAGGAAAAATTCAAGCCTGATACTCGTAGTCCCTAATTCTAATCCAGGTCGCGGAATTAATCTTGCCACTTTTTCCATACTTGGGGCATTAACTCCAGTTTCCATTCATTAATTTCTTAACGGAATCATTTTCGTGCTCGATTTACCACTGCGATGAAGCGTAGAAGAGTAGCATTGTCGTCTATGAAGAAGCTGTCACATGCAGGATAAAAATTCAGCATTGCAGTATAGAATTGGTCGGCATCATTGTTCAATTGGTCCGCGAAATACATACAACCATTCATATATTTCAGCGACCACTTCCATACAAGCAGAGAAAACTCCGTACCATCCTACTTGTTCTTTGCAGAAATCTGGGATATTTCAGAGGCATGCGACTGCAGATTTGGATCCAATTTAGTACCCGTCTGCTAAATACAGGTCTTGGACCGCCTTGATTGACTCACTTGTCAATTGTTGCACTACAAGGGACGTTCAAATTTCACCTGGACTGTATTTTTTGTAAATTTCATTGTTGGGATGGCAAATGCAGCACCACTCCTCCGGTTGACATGACAAACGACTGTTTATGGAGAAACTGATTGTTTTAAAGGGACACAGCTATTTCTTTTAAGACAAAGACTGTGGGTCATTTCCAAAGGTTGACCACTCTGGATATCGCATCTTTCGAGAATCCGGTCAATTGTTTCAATTGTAGCTCCAGCTAAGTGGGTCTCTTTTCGAAGTCAGTTAGGTTCTTCTTTTTCCCCATACTGATCAGGTTTTATGATTAGATTCATCTAACCCAGGGGTGACCAACCTTTTTTTGACTCGGGCCAAAATAAATTTCTGAAGGTTTTCAGGGGGCCAACCATTTGTAATTCAAATCACATTCAAATATTTTATGAAAGATTAACCACGTACAATCTTACTTGTTAATAAATTTTACAGTAAATGGTTCGTTTCGCGGGCCGCATAAATTCCTTTAGTGGGCCGCATTTGGCCCGCGGGCCGCAGGTTGGTCACCCCTGATCTAACCCCTTCTTATGTAAGTACACAAGTGAATCATAGGACCTCAAAATTTTTGCATATAAACGGATTACAACAAATTTACATATGTTTCAAAGAGGTTTCTTAGCCCTTGTGTATATATATTGAAGTTCAAAAACTCTTCCAAATATTAAAAAAAACACTTCCTGTTTTTTAAAATTTCCTCATATATAGGGTGCTCTAAAATGGACTAATTGTGACAGTTATTAAAGTTATTCTGACATCCTTAACGACCGGCACATTTAGTGCCATCATGTCATTTAGTTGTACGAGAAATTTACACGAATCGGTAGTGTCGCAGATTCATACCATTTTAAAGTAGTCTAATTTTATTAATAACAAATCTCAAGTCTGCACACGTGATCATATTAACACAAATATCTTAAGCCATGATCATATTATAATTTTTTTTAAAAAAGTGATCAATTTGGCTCAATGTGATCATATATGCTCAAATCATATTTTCATACATAAAATAAATTTCATAAGAAAACCACTCCCCATTTTACCAGTCAGTTAACTTGCTCACGCATAAAATGTGATGAAACTGTAAATTAATAAAGTGGCAATATAAACTATTTTTCCTCGAAGCCTTTAATCCTTCATCCCCACCCATTCAGGATAGAATGAAATGAGGTTAAAATTAGTCACTCAAGACACGCTTCCTAACTGATTAGCTAACTACTAATTCAGAGGGGCGAATATCTTTTTAGTTTAAAATTGGTTCACTTTTCCTTTATAATATGTGGAGAGAAAGGGGAGGAGACTAGCAGGGAGTTTTGTTCTTCCGTAACAAACTTACTTTCCTTGACTTTGAGGAAGACGCCCACACCGTGACCCGAGCCGACGAACGAGGTGAGCGCCACCGTGTGGATCGGGTTGAGCAGAATCATTTCCAGGTCGTTGTCTAGTTAATGAGCGAGAAGCAAAGTGAAACTGTCATCAATCAAGTCAAGGAAAGAAACGGTTGGTAGGTGTATATATGCTTTCGGTGCTTAATCATCATCTCACCGGTGACGTCCTCGGAGAAAATCTGCAGCGCCAGATCAATCATGCCGCGGAGGAGGTGCGTGTAGATGATCTAGAAATACAGAAGCAAACGCTAACTTGAATAACAATAAGAAGAAATATCTTAAGCACTTTTTTAAGAAGAACAGGGCTTAAATAGTCGATGTCACTCATCCTAATGACCACGATATTACCAAGGCAAGAAAGAAGAAAATAGAATAAAAGATGCCACAAGGCTAGTCCATCAAATTGTTAGAAGAACATGCAAAAGTCACATTTAGATCTCAATGAAATTATTCGTGAAGGTCATAGAACAATTACCACGGAAACCTGATGAATAGTCCATGCAATTGATGAAGTTGATAGAGGCTATACAATGCTTAACTGGCAATACACAAAATAATTCCGACCTATTTTACCTTTTATTTCTGGATTTCACCTTGGGCTTTTCTGTATCCAGAAACGTAACTTATATACCTGTATGATTAAATTCGAGTTTATAGATGGTATCTGATTACCTTCGCGCATTCTATAGATTAGCACTGTCGTTAATAAGATATAAAGAATTTTATATCTGAATTTTCAGTAGAACGTCGCTATTGCGACTGCGCACAATGAACTACTTTACGTAACCAAGATTGATGTATAAGCCGTGTCCGGAAAGTAAATTGACAAAAAATAAGATTACAATTATACAAATTACAATCGTTGTTCAATTATAGCGCGCGGCCACTTGCACGTGGGTAATTATTTTAGCAAGCACTTCGTGCTAATAGTTCTACAAGCAGAGGTTCTTTTCCATGAAAATGCAGAAAAATGGGGCGCTATAGAAATGGTCTCTTCGCAAAAAAGGTTTTTCAGAATTATAAGGACTATTGCAACGCCGATAAGAAGAAAGCTGTAAAACACTTCGTTGAAGAAGGCAGAGCGCAACAGCTTATTTGGAAAATAATTAGGACTACCAAACAAACTGAAGATGGTTTTATAAGAAAATATAGCTGGAACACCGTTAGTCAGTACCACGGTCTATAGATATTCATGGTCATCGAGCTCCATTGTTAAAATGAAGCTAAATTTTCTAGCTCCCGGTAGGGCGGGAACTCTATTGAAAAGTGGCGCTGCATGTACAATCGGCCCAACTGCGCCTGCAGCGCCGCCCTATCGGCAGATAGAAACTTTACTTTCATATTTACTTTCAATGAAAATCTCTATCGCAGGTTGCGGTCGGCCTTAGTGCGATGTATGCGGCACCTGGCGCGATCTGTTTTCCTTAGCTTCTCGAAACAATGGAAAATGGCCGAAGCTCGATGACCATGAATATCTATAGACCGTGATCAGTATACATGCAAAATGCGATGTCGGATGAGGGTTTTTTTTTTTACATTATTATGTTAACAATTGTTTATAGTCATTGTTATAACATTATTATTAGATTTTAATTTCAAGCACAGTCTAGAATACAATGTCCAAAACCAATACCGCCTATACGCTGTCCAACGAAAGAAAAACTGGGCGTGTCTAATTAAATTCCAAGTTCAATTGTTAGACATTGTTGCTAAAGAAAATTAACAATGATTAACAATTGAAATTGGAAATTTAACTGGACACGCCCAGTTTTTCTTTCGTTGGACTGAGTATAGAGAAAAAGCCTGCTCACGGAAAAATCTTACATTGTTACATCACCTACGGTAGGGACAATTTCGGGCTATTATTGGTTGAAATATGATTAACAATACCCAACCGTATGTGATGTAACAATGTATGACGTTTTCGCGCTCAGGCTTTGAGTAGAGGCAACACCACCTACCCCCGTATTCAGAACGAGCGCTCATGCTCTTGCTCTTACTCAAACCATTGTTGAGAACGATTTTAACAATATGAAATTTGGACTCAACAAAGGTCCTGAATAAGAGCAAGAGCGCTCATTCTGAATACCGGCCCTAGACCAACACCTCCTAAAACTAAAGCTTGCGCACTGAAAAATCATACATTGTTACATCTTCATAAGAAGTCATAATTTAGGGCTTATTATTGGTAGAAATAAGATTAGCAATGCCTTTTTATGATGATGTAACAATGTATGACGTTTCAGTGCTCAGGCTTTTAGTTTTAGGTGGTGTTGCCTAGACAGAAGGCCTGCGCACAGAAACGTCATACATCATGATCAAACGGCTAAATTTAGGGATTATTATTGGTAGAAATACGATTAACAATAGCCGCTTTAGTGTGATGTAACAAGTATGACGTTTCTGTGCGCAGGCCTTCTGTCTAGGTGGTGATGGTAGAGGTGGTGTTGTCAAAACTCCATATTTAATCCACCAAAAGCGCCATTATTAATCCACCAATCACGAGTTTTGAGGACGGAGGCAGACATCAACGATTAATGAAGAGGCAGATAGGTGAAGCTTTAGGAAGTGCAAATTACATGAAAACTACCTGATCGGCTTCCAGTAAAATCGCCAGAGAAACGTGTCCCCAGAGTTCGGAACGCTTTTGCCGAGAACCCGTCATGCAGCCTCGCAACTTCGGATGAAGAAATCGATTGAGTCACAGCAAAGTCCATAAGTTGAGCATTCCAGTCAGGATTAAGAGAACTGCTTTTAAGTACACGGATCCAAAATAACTCTTTGCAATTTTTACGGAAAAAAAATTTTTTGTAATTGATGATGAAACGTGCATCTCTATGATCTAACAGAAATATCAGGAAAGCAATTTTTACCTTCCCACACCAACTTTTTCATGACCAACAGTTCGATTCCCATACTAAATTTCCGAAGAGGCATTTGATCTGGCAAGCTAAGGAACATTTTATGCGGAAGGGACCATGAATGCCGAAATGTCTGAAGGAATGCGTTCAGATAAATGTCACCATCAACTTGATGAAATTCTGTTCTGCCCGACTTAGCAAGCCTGAAAGATGGTTGACTACCTGGACTTCATAAACCTGGATTATATACATAGGAAGGACAATGCTCTAAATATTCCACAAACTAGAGGAATTGAAAAATTCTGGTTGCTATATAAAAAAGATTATTCCGTCAAGACAACGGAGGCCCAAACAACAAAAGCTTTCCGAAATAACTGGACTGGGATTAGCAAAAGGGTTGCGAAAACTCAGGGAAAATTAGTTATAAAGAGGGCGTCTCTTAAGCAGTCGAGAAGTAGTCAAATCTGCTCTGTCTAGCACAAATAATAACTAGACACAAAATGTATTGAATTCCAATAAGAACTATAAAAATGTCCATTTACTCTCCAGACACAGCTTATAAGTTCTATTTTGAGAAGCAAAGGGAACATGTTAATTTAGAAGAACCTACAGGTTTTACTCATTTTTCTAGATACTTGAGCAAGATATCCATTACGAATGAAGGTCGCTAAATGGTAAAAAAAATGACAATGACACGGGAGAATTCTGGTGATCAATTCATGAAGTAAATGAAACACTCCTTTCTTTTATGGACATGAGAAATGGTTACATCGAATAAAGCAAACTAGCTTTAAATAGTAAAAATGCAGTGTACACTCTACCCAGCAAATCATGAGAACAGTCAATCACTGCGTTACCATGAAAACCAGTTCAGTTAGCAATTGCTAGTTACCAATAAAGAAGAGTGGTTGTTTGTTTGTGGGTTTGCTTGTTTGTTTCTTATACAAATCTAATTTTATTCCGATCTTAATGAAATTTTGCACATTTGATCTTCAAAGCAAGGGTTGGTTTGGTTTGGTTTGGTTTGTTTGGTATTAACGTCCTTTTCAACTGCTATGGTCATTTCAGGACGGCGTTATAGGGGCCGCAAATTTTGCCTCGCAAGGATTCTTTAACGTGCAGCCGGCAAACGACTACACGGGACCAACGTCTTTACTTCCCTTCCGAAGGAAGTGCGTGATCTCAGGATTTCCCCCTGAAAAATCCTCGTCGTCCTCGGCCGGGATCGTCAAAGCAAGGGTGGGGCATTTTATCATCGTTTATCTGAGATTTCGAAAAATAATTTTTTTTTTTATAATAATCGATATTCATAATGACGGTGGGGCATACTAAAAAGAGGTATCTCATGACAACAATGCAAGGCCAAGTTTGTGCAACTATAGGCCCGTCGTGTTTGTATCAACAATGGCATCAACACGTAATTCACCAACAATATATATCTAATGACCAATAATGCAAAGTAAAGTTTGTGCAATACGAGGTTCATTAAGGCATGTAATGAAGAATCCATCCCACCTCTGCGAATTATAAAACGAAATGGAATTTTTAACAACGCATAGAATTTCTGTTGTTCGGTTTTTTTCTAGTTCATAGAATCTAACATTTTTTTCAAAATCTTTAAAAATGAGCAGTAACTGGAGATAATGGAGAGAGTTAGCAAGCTATTGAGAAACTGAGCAGTGGTCATCGAAGTTCCCAGGCGGCCCTCGACGATGCAAGCGCGTCAACAGAAGAAACGGCGAAGGCTAGACCACACAATGTGATGAATAGCCAGGTTTTGCTTTAAGACATCGAGAGAAGAGTGCCAATTGCAACAATAGATTACCAAGTAGTGAATAACCCCATTTCATTATGAATTTTAATTTTATTAATTCTAAGCTTTTTCATGTGCTTATTTTTACTGTATTGTAAAAATTTTCATTCAGATATCGTAAAATTTCATCAAAACAAAAAGAGCCCGAGCAACGCCGGGGATTTATTTGGTAGCACATAACAAACATTTTCTAAAAAATTCCCGATACATTTTGACTATAATCTGTGTGAATGTCAATGTTTTTGAAACCGATGTCGTGATGATGCAATGATTGAACGTTCATTATTAACAATGAGCATAAAATGAGTGTAGAAGACGATATTGATAGGGCAGTGTCTATCGAGGAGGCAAGGGAGATACAAGTGTCTCCCTTGAGCTCCCAACAAACGTCCAGACGATGGCGAAAGTTTGTGTGTTTGGAAAGTGAAAGAGAAACAACGAGTATTGGTTAGAGAAACTCTGCAGCTAAAAGACAAAAAGCTATCTGGGCATTGAAAACTTCGCAGAAAAGATAGGTCTAAAATATCTAGTGATATTCCCCGGTGGTGAAGATGGATATCATTTTAATCTGAGGAGGGTCAACCCAATATCAAGTCCAGGGTGATGCCGGGTTATCAGCTAGTATTTTGATATTGGTCAGCTATACATGATATTGAAAGAGCATTCTGATTATTTGAATATTTGATTTGAAAAACTACTCACTGTAGAAATATTATTAAATTGATGTAATAAATGCAAAAAAAAATGAGCATAGCAGATGTCAAACTAAAATTAAAGGGGTTTATTAAATAATTTGAAATTTCATGACTGTCATATTCTAAGAAAAATGGGTTGACAATAAATGAAAAATAGTAACATCTGGTCTTACGGTTTCAATTGCTTTTGGAGTTCCAAAGTGAAAAGTCCGAGCTATGGTAGCTGTTCCGTCACTATAAAGATAATCATTAAAATGATGAATTTGTCTATCACGATTAGAATGACAATAAGAAAATCGGAGTCAGTAAGTATAAAGAACAAGTTGAATACGAGAAATGCATCCCAGCTTCAAATCGAAAGAGATCCTTGTTGGTGATGATGAGAGCGTCCTCCTTCGTTGGAATGTAATTCGACTCCGGAGTGTGAGACCCAACTGTAGTCAACACTTCGTGACAAGGTCCTTCGTTGGATTTCTCTGAGCTACCGAGAAAAAGGCGAGAACATGAAATAAGTTAGAAAATTTCATTTACATTATATCTCAATAAAATTCTTCACCTAAAAAAAGAACTGGCATATCGTTCTGCATATGTAGCATGCGTATGCATGGGTGCGTGTAATCAAAATTGGCCACGTCATTCGAGAACAATCACCAGCCAAGAAATTACAGAAGGCAATAAGAGGACTACTGTACAGTGAGCCAAAAAATTATCCGTACACCTTGACTTTATCAAATAAATCGGTAGTTTCATCAAGAAATGAAACAGAAATCGTGAAAAAATTACACTACCAAATACCTCGATATATTTTGTAGAAATATTTATTTAAACAAATAATTATTTTCACAAGAAAAAAAGAAATTCAAATCATAACAAAATTGAAGGTCAAATAATTATCCGTACACACTCATTTTTTCCTCAAATATGTGACAAAAAATTTTCATATCGAAAAAATTTGCATATTCCACATCAATTTTATAAAGAAGACCGTTACTGTTCATTTTGAGTTGCTGAAATGAAGCAAAATGGTGAAAACTAGTGAACATTCCTTAGAAATATGAAAACTAGTCATAAAGTTGTGGAAAAGAAAAAAAAACTTACAAACAAATTGTGGAACAGACTGTAGTTACCTAAAAGTAGTGTTCAATATATTAACAGAAATTCAGAAAGGACAATACACTCGTCAACTAGGGAGTGAGAGGAAGAAAGAGGAGCACTTCAATCAAAATTGATCGCATCATAACAAGATCAATCAAGAAAAATCGTCGTTTACCTGCTACTAAAGTTGCCCAAGATCTGCAAACAAATTATGGGGTCGTTATTTCAGCACAAACAGTAAGAAATAGAATGCATGAAATAAATTTCCATGGAAGCGTGGCCCGGAAAAAACCTTACATTAGTAAGGTAAATAGAATGAAGCGACAGACATGGGCACAAGAGCACGTTGAAAAAGGTTTGAATTTCTGGAAGAAAGTAATTTTCTCAGATGAGAGTAAATTCAACCTCTTTGGATCAGATGGACACCCAAAAGTGTGGCGGCAACTCCATGAAGAACTAAAGAAAGAGTGCCTTCAAGCAACACTAAAACATGGCAGTGGTCACGTCATGGTTTGGGGTTGTTTTCCCTGGGCAGGGATTGGGACCCTTAATTTTCACAAGGAGGACTATTTAGCCATTCTGCAAGAGAATTTGAAACCTTCTGCTAGAAAAATGAAGATTTCCTGGACATTCACTTTCCAGCATGATATTGATCCAAAGCGTTCATCAAAACTTGTGACATCTTGGTGGAAAACAACAATGTTAAAGTGCTTCCATGGGTTGCTCAGTCACCAGACATAAACCCCATTGAGCATGTTTGGAATGATATGGAGTCCAGGATGGCAGAGAGGAAGCCGAGCAACAAAAAAATGAACTGAAAGCTTCAGTACTCAAAACATGGCATGAAACAAGCAAAGATTTCTTAAAACAATTGGTGGAATCCATGCCCCGACCTTGTCGTGCTCTTCTTGAAGCCAAAAGAGGGTCAACAAAGTACTAGCTGCTTTGTTAAAATGTAATTATTAGAAGTGTACGGATAATTTTTTGACCTTGAATTTTGTTATGATTTGAATTTCTTTTTTCTTGTGAAAATAATTATTTGTTTAAATAAATATTTTTACATGGTTTTCTACAAAATATATCGAGGTATTTGGTAGTGTAATTTTTTTCACGATTTCTGTTTTATTTCATGATGACACTACCGATTTATTTCATAAAGTCAAGGTGTACGGATAATTTTTTGGCTCACTGTATACGAGGCCTGTGAGAAATATATCCGACTTTCGGCCGGGGAAAAAAAATTACACACCTGGAGCATTGGAAACCTAATCACCCTCAAAGTAGTCTCCTTGGGACTCCACACACTGCTCCCAGCGGTGCCGCCATTGTTGGAAGCATTCCTGGAAAGCGTCTTTCGGAATGGAGTTTAGCTCGGCTGTCGTTGCAGCCATAATGTCTCTCTTGTCTGAAATCACGTTCCTTTCAATGGCCCTGTTGAGTTTGGGGAACAGCCAAAAGTCGCATGGGGCCAGGTCAGAAGAGTAAGGAGCCTGTTGTACCACGGGAGTCTTGTTTTTCGCCAAAAATGTCTGAATCAAGTTTGGTTTTTGAGGCGCCTACGTAGGCGACGGAGGACATCCCTGTAGTACTCTTTAGTGATTGTTTGACCCTGTGGTGCATACTCGTGGTGTACCACACCGCGAGAGTCAAAGAAAGCAGTCAGCTTCACTTTCACATTGCTGCGCACTTGGCGGGCCTTCTTTGGTCGTGGTGACGAGGAATGCTTCCACTGTGACGATTGATGGTTTCCACCTGGCTGTCGCCCAGTTTTTTGGCAAAATTTGATGCAGTAACGCTGCTCCAGTCGTTCCGTCATTTTCCTTGAGAGCACAACCGACGAGAGTACAACACAGTACCTCCCTGTAATGCTGATTGCCAGCAACTGACGCTATTGAGAGGCGGGAAAAAATTCACGCATACGTACAAAGGTTCAAGGTCGGCTCATGCAAGCAAGCGCGATCCAAATCCATCAGGTTTTCGCAAAAAAAAATTAGGTCGGATACTTTTCTCACAGGCCTCATATATTATCTATATACTAAAACTCTTGCGTGTATTTATTTATTTATCTGTAATTCTATCTCCTCCTAGACGGTTTGAGCTAGCGACTTGAAATTTTCAGGGCAGGCTTATCAATAAAGTACCTGCTCTATCGCCAAAAATCAGCCCCCTACGACCCCCCGTTCCCCACTTTCTGGAGTTTTCATTTAAAATTGTCTGCTTTTGCTTTGTAATTCCCCTCAACAGATGGCGCGGGCGGGCGAAGCCGCGGGTAACAACTAGTTCATCATAAAACCCATTTGAGGACAAAGGATAAACATTAATCAATTTACCTGATAGCATAATGGAAAGAAGTATAGGCAGTGTATTCGTTGATTTCTGTTCCATTCAGAATCTATAAATAAAAGAATATTCCACAACCCCCCTCTTTTTCCCGGGGGGGGGGGCCCCTAATACATTTCCAAGATTTTATCGTCAATTTTCAGCAAAAATTACAAACTCCTAACACGTTTGAACCGTAACTAAATGGTTGATCAGCATCTCTTTAATGAATTTTTATTTATACGTTCGTTTACCTGTTGATTTATGGAGGAAATGTGTTCCAAAACCATGGCGGCAAAGTGGAGCTATTAACGTTAAAAAAAAAAAAAAAACAGCAGCTTTAATAAATCTTTCAACGATAGAAAGAGTAAACGAGAATCAATTAACAGGATCGGCTTTACCCTGGTTCAACTGTTAAAGCAAAATGAGTACTTTGAAATGAGACTTGAGGTGAAAATTTATTTAGATAGACATTAACCGTGTTTAGATGGACACATTTTACATTTATAGGGTATAGGGTTAAAATGAAAAATCACGCAATTGTGTGGCAAATATGTTGATATATGTAAGCAGAATTTTAAGTTCTATATTGGTTATATATTATTTTAAAAATATCAACAAAAAATAAAGAGATGAATATTATTGAATTATTGATTTAAGGAGTTTAAATGATTAATTTAAATTTAAAATGAATTTAGTCTCCTTATAATGGGGAAAATCGTGAAATAATAAAAACAAAATTAAAATTAAAGTCACCAATCTTGAAAAAACTTAGGAGATGAAAGAAAACTCAAGGATGTAGTCTATTGAAGATGTTGTTGATGATAGAAATAAAACCAGTCTATTGAGGATGTAGATGAAGTTCTTGTGCAGATAATGTTGATAGGGGAAAACGATAATCTTGAAGTACAGATGAAATTTTGAAGGGTTGATCCAAATTTTTGGGATAAATTTCATATAAAAACGTTTTCGAGAATTTTTTTCTCATCATCAGTTGATTAAATATTTGAATGTTGAAAAACAGTTGAAATAAGAATTTAACAATTGATATAAAGGTGATGAAGCTAAGTTGATTGTAATTGTTGGTTATGATTGTTGGCTATTGTATATTAGGGTGATTGTTGTTAAAAAGTAGTGTCCATTTATTGTTTATTTCTATTGATGGTTTGGCTAAATTTTTGTTATTTGTAATGATATTTATTGTTTCTTTAATTAATCTTTTTTTATAATTTTCTTCTTTTCCAATGATTTTTGTGTTATTCTCGAAAACGTTTTTATATGAAATTTATCCCAAAAATTTGGATCAACCCTTCAAAATTTCATCTGTACTTCAAGATTATCGTTTTCCCCTATCAACATTATCTGCACAAGAACTTCATCTACATCCTCAATAGACTGGTTTTATTTCTACCATCAACAACATCTTCAATAGACTACATCCTTGAGTTTTCTTTCATCTCCCAAGTTTTTTCAAGATTGGTGACTTTAATTTTAATTTTGTTTTTATTATTTCACGATTTTCCCCATTATAAGGAGACTAAATTCATTTTAAATTTAAATTATTAAATTAATTTTGGAAAAATTTTATAAAATTGAAAAATATATAATTTTGAAAAAGCTTTTTAAAACTTTTCATATTCATATTCGATATAAAAATTGATAATTATTTAAATTAATTATTTGTAAATTATTAGATTTTTTAGTCTTAAAATTTTTTAAAAATGAGATAAGAGTTGGAGCTAAAAGTTCCCAGGATTTACATTTACATAATAAATTAACAGAGTTCATCTCCTTCCTTAGTCGGAAGAGTAAGAGGGATAGGAAACGACTGTAAAATTGGCGCAAAACGAGCGAGGAATGGGCCGGTGCATTATCATGTACATTTCGGGAAATTTCGGTCGAACCAATTCACAAATTCCTTATGGATAAATCGTTTTATGTCCAAAAAAGAAACACATCAACGTTGTTTTCATGCTGTTCCGGACTCTTGTCGAATCCATAACATGCTGTTTCATTTCCGTTGATACGTGTTTTGTATTCTAGTTTGCAACAAAATTTCACGCAAAATTTTCGTGGTTCTTTTAAGCAGGGTCGGCGGAAGCGGGCGCTAGTCTTGGGGGCGTCAAATTTTCCTGTTTTCCACCCAAAACCACCCAAATGGGTGGATTTCCAGTTTTTCTCTTTTGTATTTGCTTGGAGCGTCTATTCGGCTTTGCTTTCGGCTTTGAGGGTGGGCACCATCCACACCACAGCTGACCCTGCTTTCAAGTCATTCATAACGCTGATCGCGAAACAGCTTGAACACAAATCCCCAAAAAATATTAAAGGCGGTAAACTAGCATGTCCATTAATAGGTTTGTGTATCAACACCTTTTTAATCGTAATAGCTCCATGCTCTCTAGAGGCAGGACAGTAACTTTCCGGGAACTTTAGGCTGGAATAGCTGCTTTTTTTTATTGTATTTAATATTTAATTCCGTCATCGTATAATTTATTTAAGTTTCATATGTTTTTCTTTTCATACTAATGTAACATTAAGCGAAATTGTGCTCTCACGTTGGCTCTCTTCATACCCTGGAGTTCTGTCGTCGACTTGATGAGCATCTTTTGTCGGACTGGAGAAATGGCAACGATCTCCACTTGCTCTTTCTGTTATCCGAATAAAAAAATATTAAATTTAGTAGTTATAATATTATTATACATAATTCTTTAAAAAAAATTACATTATACGAATAATTTTTACTAAGAAAACATGTTTAAGGGCTCGCTAAGATAATACTTTGAGCGCGGAATCATGAAGTTGCCTGAAAGATAGCTAAAGATGGTCAACCAAAATAAACAGTAATTTGTTGAATTAAAGTTTTTGTTTTCAATTACGTAAGGAAAAATGCAATTACTTTTTGGCTAACCCAATACCTTTAAAATTCAAACAGAAGTTTTATAGGAAATTTAACATTAATCCTTCCATAATGATTATACAGGGTGACCCAAAAAAACGGGAATTTTTGAAATGCGTAGTGGCAGCCTCGAGCAGGTGGCAGCACTGTGAGACAGTGACCTTGAGCAAGTAAACACTTTGCCATTTTCGTAACCATGGGTCAGTAGAACGGGCAACAGCGTGCGTTTTTTTAACCTGTGATCTCAAGATTCGGTAACGTTCCCTGCCCCCCCCCTAGATCGCCAGATTTGTCCGTTTGTAATTTTTTTCTTGTGGGGCTATTTCAAGAGTAAAGTGTACACGACTCGGCCAAGAACTCTGGATGAGTTATAACCAGTGGCGCCTCGTCCATAGGCACTGCGGCACTGCAGCACCCCCAGTTTCACTTTCGATATCGATAATATTCAATATAGGGCGCGTTCGGCATGTGCACACTAAACGCACCTAATGACATCACTCAGTGCGAGCGGTGAAAAAAGTGTAGTGCATTTTGTGTGTGTCATGAAAAACAGGAAAGAGCACGAAAGTGGGATGTTCACCTCACCCGTGCTACCATGAATAGTATGCGTACTGCTGAAAATAAACTCATCATAACATCTGCATTCATATAACACGCCGAAATCGATCATTACACAGGTAGATTTCAATGTCAGTTTAAACGATATGCAGAATTCAATTATTTTTATACCTGTTGGCTCTTTAACGGTAACTAAAATTCCGAACTATCTATCGCTACATTTTAAGCTCTAGGGCAGCGCCATCTTGCAACGCACTAAACGACTCTACTCCTAACCTAGGCTCATTTAGTGCGCGCACGAAACGCCCGGTAGTGCGCGCACTGGCGATGACGAACACGACCGGGTTCCATGACGAACACGTTAGTGCGTTTAGTGCACGCACAAAGACGTTTAGTGCGCGATGTCGAACGCGCCCATAATGTCTTTTTTTTTTCTTTAATACTTTTCTTATATATGTATTTTACAAGATTCTTAAGCTTAATGTCAGTAGCTATTCTCTAGTTCGTGAAAAAATTACAATTTTCTGACGCAGCACCCCCAGAAATTTTAGTTATGAGCCGCCACTGGTTATAACAGAGAATTCAGCATGAAATTCACAGTATCCATGCTGAGATGTTGCAGGGGTCAGTGAGGAATCTCAATAGCAGATTTCAAGAATGCATTCGTACAGGAGGACGCCATAAAAAATAAATTCCATTAATGTTTCGTAAATGGCAAGTATACAGGTTTCAATTACTATGAATAAAATGGTTTTCTTCCATCACTCTTGGTTTTATTGGATTGTTAAAAAGTTCCCATTTTTTTGGGTCACCCTGTATGTTTAATATATACACTTATACAGGTAATAATAATAATAATAATAATAATAATAATAATAATAATAATAATAATAATGAGTTTATTTCAGGATAGTTTACTTTTAAAAAAGAATACATGAAGAAGTTGGTCGATTCCGTTATCATAACCTTCGGATATGGGGACAAGATTTGCAAAACTTCTCTCACTTCTTTATCGTTTGAATAATTACGGAACTAAAGAGGGGAAGGTTGAGTTTAAAAGTTACTATAGAACTTATATCAATCCAAATAAACATAATATTTTTGCGGGATGTTTCTTGATACGTACGTGAACAAAACTGTGTGGCGCTAGTTTACGGTGAGCAAATGCCGTCAGGTGAGTGTTATTGAAAAACCTTAACATAAAAATCACTAAAGTAAGTTTTTTAATAATATTCGATTGCATGCAAGCTAAATTATTATATACTGACAATATCCGAGAGTCATTATGGAATCCACGGCAACCAAGTCCACGGAATTTATTTTTTCTGCCAAATTCAGCAATTCTAAGTTGGATGTGTTTCCAATTGGCAAAACACCATGAACAATCTTGGATGCTACTTTGAAAGGTGACGAGACTACAAATTTTAAATTGTATTAAGCATTACCGCGTTCATTGTACAGGGTCTTTATAATTAAAGTTCCATTTTGACATGGCCATAAAAAAAACTACTGGACTAAAAGCTATAATACTTTGTAATATTATACAAGAGGGCATGGGAAGTTCATACCCACCAAAAAAAAAAATTAGTTCAAAAGGTCACCACCAGCATGGAATGGCGCTCTATGCAATATTCGTATACGAAATTAGACACGAAGACACAGGTTAACAAGTCTTTAATCGTTACTAAAATTACTTACATGTTGAATGTGACCATGTATCTTATTTCTTTATTAAACAACGATTGTCTTATAGTTCCAGTCCTCCATGTCCTCGGTATTCCTCTCCTGACTCAGGTCAATTTAGTGTTGGCAGTCAGAAGCATATCTAACGGATTTTCAATCATGTATATGAAATATTATACAAGAGGGAAAGTTGAAATTGCATTGTTGCCACATACTTCATAATGACCTCAGTGTATGGAAAGTTTTTGAGTATTTAATCTTTTAGTTGTTTATTTTTTTTTTACCACAGGTTCGCATGGTCCACGATGATATAGGATTTGAACAAGGGGTCATATGGGAACTCGTATCCTCTTAAGTTCAGTAACCCTGAAAAAAAGACAAAAGCAAAACGCACAGTTCAGAATAACATTCAAAATTCCAATTCCCTTGAAGTATGTTAAAAAGAAGTTTTACTGTACTATTTAATGGTTTTAATTAATAGTGGACGCTTCTCAATAAAGTATCATCAAAGAAGTAGATAGAATTAATTTTCATTTAAAATTTTGTTCTAATTAACGGCCTCTTTGAGCTTCTAAAAATTCAATTTGAATACATCAAACTTGACTGTGTGAATAAGGAGAATCAATCTGACGTTTTTTTTCTAGCTAAATCCGTTTTTTCAGAGTCGTTCAAAAATGATTGGCCTTTTTTAATTTCCCTTCCCCAATTATAGCTGAAATGTAGCAGTTTGAAACACGCACCCATGTGTACGTATACTTTCCAGCAATCCTAAGAAGTACACTCAGATTACTCGGAAACTATTAAAGTTAGGTACTTGAAATTTTGAGTGATTAGAGGAAACGTTAGTTCCTATAAGATGTCACAATTTCATCGGATTCGGCTGGACAGTTTTCGAGTTACGTGCTGATGTTGAGTATTCTTCGTAGATTGGCTACAGTGTAAAGGTAAGCTATGTGCCGCTAGCAAATGACATTGTTGCATTGCACAGGAAGGAAGTTGCTCAGTCATATGTGCAGGTGTTCAGGAGAGTTCCTGGACAAAGAGAGAAAACATGGAAGCAGATAATCACGGGCAACAGTCGACAGTGTGGTTTCTTTCGAGGAAAGGAGTGGCTTTTTCGGACCTCCAACGAGATGGTGGAAACTCAGAACCAAGTGGCACCAGTATTTCGCTGGGATGTCAGAGCTCAAAAGCAGCAAAGACCATGCCGAAAAAGGTAAAAGCCGCTAGTGTCTGATAGTGTGCACAAACTTGATAAGATAATGACATTCGATGAGTGAAAGTCGTACGTCTCCAACATTAATGCGCGGCCACATTTCAGTCATTACATCAATGCCTCAGTCGTACCCTGGAAGCTGTAGCATACACTATACTGCCTCATGCAGTGACAACATTCATATTCACCAGATCTTGTGCCTAATGATAACGCTCTGTTCGATGCAATCAAAGAGACTCTGCTTCTCGAATGACGAGCTGTCCAGGCGGCTGTCCAATGGCAAAACAGAAACTACCCGGAACGATGGAAAAGTGTAGAGACACTGGCGAGCAATACCTCTAATCTACGTGCACTCATTTCGTCTATTAAATGGATAGTTTGAAGAAAAAAATCGTAGTGCTAATCATTTTTGAACGCCCTAAATAAAAATAGGAAAGAAGTCACTAAGTGAATCAAAACATCAAAAGGTTTCAACTTACAGGCTATTTCATCCAATTCCGTGAGAATTAAAGCGTCTATGCGATCTTCGTTCAGTTTATGTTGAAGCCAAAGGACTTTTTCTAGCCAGGTAATACCTATCCAAAGCACAAGAAGAAGAAAAATTTCCATCTGGCTTCCAAGTTTAACACAAATGCTTTGATGGCGATGTCTCTTATTCGTACAAAGATATTTTACCTGAGAATTTAGCAGCATGGTTGTAGATCGGATTACCAGACGGCTTTGGTCGGACTTTCCTGCCACCTAAGCCTTCCTTGTCCCCGCCGGCCTTCTCCATGTCCCAGCGGCGGCGGACGAGATCCTCGTCGAAGGGCACCAATACCGACTCCGGGTCCTCCGTGGTCTCCAGGTCGATAATATCTCGCCAATGCTTCCAGATCTTAACCGGCACTTGTTTTGAATAGAAACCGATCCGTTTCTGTATAAAACATAGGAGTGTTAGTTTTTGGCATTTCTTCCTTTTCGTATTCGTCTTTTACGTGCGGACCTTACCATTTGAACTTCGCCAGAAGAAGGTTTCAGCAAATATTCCAGAGGATCACCGTAAAGAATGAGGTCGTGAGGATCATCAATATGATCCCACCGAGGATCCATCCAGGAGATGAGGATCGTACACGACATATCTTTAAAGATGGTGGTAGGAAGTGAGATTGTCGTTCTTTCCAAAAACAAAATAGCCAGCTTCTGAGTCAAGATCATCATCACTGATAAGGATATTAATGGGATAAATTGCTACACAAAAATTTTCATAATGTGCATATTATATAATGAAAAATCGTTTGAAACCGCATACATTAATGGTGAATAACAAATTTTTTTACACTATGTCTTATATTTATAGTAGTGGTACATCCCTTCGTTGTATTTGATAGTACGGTATATTCGTCTACTATTTGTTCAAAGCCTTGACTAGATTTTGTGTCTATGGATGTCTCTCACATGTTCGACGCTGTAATTCATTCCAGAGATTGTCTATTCACAGAGACGCCAATTCACAAAGAGTACGTCCGTGCCTTCAAAGTGGGCGGCAGAAGTTCCTGTCAGTGAAGGAAGAGTATAATTGTGGTTGGCTAGATAGCGTTGGGTTTTCGTGATTTTTGTCAACCACACCCAAGATCAAGCCACAAGAAACACTTCCAGAGTATCAAATAATCGTCGAACTATTGTTATACAACATACTTTGGAAAGAGTATAGCGTGATTGTCGCTTCCTATCACCTCATTCCAGCGATGCATTGCTTAGGAAAATCTTTAGCGTTGACAACTGGGATTTTTGGCTTATGGGCAGCACCACGAATCGTCATGGTGCTGATCCTTGACCCCGCCACTTGCTACACCATAATTGCGTTGCTTTACCAACATGATTAGGACACGTCGGTCTCTGTCAATCAGATTGCGTGCTCTCTTATAGCATCGTATGTCCGCTTTCGTACGCCTTACTTTCGGATAAGGCACCTATTGATGATTTGGGAAGTTCAACTTAAACTCTACCGCACGTACACATAAGCCGTACTACACCTCTTTGGAAATCGCTTTTCAATTCTTCACTTATTTCATAGAGTCGTTAAGAACACGTCACCTTTTGATAAAAAAGAGAAGCGCTGATCATCTCTTAGAAGATAAGCACCCCACTGGCAGATTAAACGACTCTATGGAAGTCCTGAAATATTCTAACAAGAAATATTGGAAGATCCCTCAAAGAGAAGATAACGAAACTGAAGAAAATCTTCAAGCATTTCATAATTACAAAGTAGAAAATGGGAGGAAAATTCCTCGACCTGGACTCGAACCAGCAATCCCGACATTCGTGGTCATTTCAGCTTGGCGGTTCACTATCCGCGGACCCTCAAATGGACAGCGACAGCGAATGAAATATTCAAAGCTATTAGAATTTCAAAAATCCCAAGAACTATCCCGAGTTTATACAACTTACAGTATGTGATCAAAAGTTTAAAAACACCGCTCATAAATCATGGAATGTGCCAAATGTCGCATGACAATGACATGTAAATTATTTAAATAGAATCTCACACCTTCAGACACATATCTGCTTCGTATTATTAAGACACGGATCGTTCAAAAGATCTCAGAGACTTCCAAACGTGGAACCTTTATAGAATGTCACTTGTGCAACAAGTCAGTATGTGAGATTTTCACCATTCTATAAATACTCCGTATAACTAACAGGCATTGTGATTGCGAAGTGGAAGACCCAGGGAGCAACAACAGTGCAACCACCACTGACAGACCCAAGAAATTGACAGGCAGTGATCGTCGAGTGCTTGCGCGTGTGACCCAGAACAATCGAAGGTCTTCCGCTGAAACGGTTGCTACAGACGTCAGAAATTCTGCTTCCTGTGTTGTTTATCAGAAACTCCATTCCCTGGGTTTCCAAGATCGTGTTGCTGCTCACAACCCCTTCATAACTGACAACAATGCGACGTTTGGAGTTGTGTAAAACTGGAACGTGGAAGAGTGGAAGAGTGTCCTATGAACTGATGAATCACGGTACACACTCTGGCAATCAGATGGACGAAGTTGGATTTGACGGACACATGTACCTGGAGAACGTTTCTATCTGAGTGTATGGTGACTATGTGAAGCTTAGAGGAGGTGACATCATGGTATGGGGCTCTCTTTTCATGGTTCGGACTGGGCCAGCTTTGTTTCTTTTAAAGTAAATATGAATGCTGTTACTTAACGAGACATCTTGGACAATTGTGCTTTACCAACATTGTGGGAGCAGTCGGGGGATGGGCCTTTTCTATATCAACGTCATAATGCTCCTTGCCATAAAGCAAGATCTGTACACGACTGGTTTCAAGACAATGTGGTTGAAGAAATGGACTGGCCTGCCCAGAGCCCCGATCTCAATATCCCGTCCATTGGGAGCTTCTAAGGGTGGGAAAAGTTGGAATGTCGTCTACGAGCCAGAACATGCCGTCCTTCATCCGTGGATGAACTAACCAATGCTCTAAGGCAGGAAGGGAGGGAAATTCCAACTTCTTACTACCAAAAACTGGTGGAAAGCTTCCTCGGAGGGTGGAGGCCGCCATTAGAGAAAAAGGGGATGCAACCATTTACTAATTCCTGTTATTTGCAGCCTGCGACGCAGAAATGCTTGTGTCCCGCCTAAATCTTTGATCATTTAGTGTATATTGCAAATACACAATGTCCAATCTTCTGGTGACACGGTAGATAAAAGGGGAATCTTGAGGAGACGAGTAGAGATTACTCAGACTCTTGCTCAAGATCCCATTTATAAAAATCGTTTAATAATTCTTCCGGGAGATGGCTCTGTGACAATGCTAGACCTGCATGTACACCAGGGTCTATAGAAGTAAATGGTCGTTCTACTCCCGTGATTTTCCATTGTTAAGGGAAGCTAGGGAATTCAGATCACGCTAGGAGCCGTATAGGTCGAATACACTTTCCGCAATGTATGCGGCACCTAGCGTGATCTGAATTCCATAATTTGTAGAGTTATTTTACTTGTTGATACCCAAAATTAATAGCGAGCTTAGTAATGCATTCTACAGTTGGTTTATCAATTATTTATTTAAAATTGTGTAGAATACACTAATTTTGGCAGTAGTATGTCAAAAATTCCGGCTGCATTGAAATTGAAAATGAAACTAATATTTTTACTCACAATAGTCGGCGCTGCATGCACTGAAGGTGCTATTATACATGCAGCACCATTTTTGAATAGAGTTCCCGCCCTATCGGGAGTTAGAAACTTTAGCTTCATTTTTCAGTGGAGTTGAACGACCATTTACTTCCATAAACCCTGATATACACGCTTTAAAGATGGCGTTGGCTCAGGTAAAGGCTCTTCATCTTCACGTTCATTTTCAGATTCGCTTTACGCATTTCTGCTTCGAAGTATCTCCCATTTTACGACTCCTTCAAAGCGTTCCTCGTCCTCGTCTCTGCTTAGAAGAGCGCTCCCCATAAAAGAGTACTCCGCTTAAAAGAGTCCTGCTCTTCTGTGGCGAAACAGCGCACTTGGAATGAATAGCAAACTTTTGCTTTATAAGATGGTCATCCGAACCGTTCTTCTTTATTGTATTTCTGTCTGGGTTACAATATGCGAGTCCAGATGGAAGGACCTCCAAACCTTCCAAAACGTTACCCTGAGGACTATCGCCCAACTTGACAGGAGAGTCGCAACAAATATTTCTGTTGCTGAAGATTTCCATATACCTCCAATTGGTAGCTATGTACAGGAGTCACTGAAGAAGTTGGTTCCGAATATAAAGGACCACCCCAATCCTCTAGTTGCAGATATTCTGGAGCATCCACTCACCTACAGAAGTTTCCTCAGGCATCGCCAGATCCTGGACATCAATTTCGACGATATCCAAAAGGCCATCTTTCCCGAATATTGGATCTCCTAGCTCTTCGTGTCCCTCGTCAATCAACAATCAACTCTATCGTCCTGGTAGGAAAGGACTCCTTCTTATCCTCTGGATGACTTAACTAGGCTTCATCTGGCTTCTTATCTAGTACACTGTACTTCCCCTGGTTATTTTCTGGACGAGTATGGCAGTGAAAGCGTTGCTTTCGGACCACTCGTTTCGTTTTCCCTGCACTGTTCGATTGTCGTGCATAACTCGAATGCGGTTTTTAAGCGTCATTTCTTGTGAAATTCTTCGTTATATCAGAGCAATTTTACTTGCAAATTACATTGGCGGGGTCGGGCCGGAGAAAATTTTCGTTTTAAGTGAAATTTCGCTGTAAGGGAGCTCGTTGTAAATGGGTTATTGTGTATTTGAGACTTTTTTTAATCGACAATAATTCAAATATTATATTTATAGTTAGTTATTATTTCGTGTGTTGCTTTAATGATTTTAATATTCAATTATTTTACTAGCGATTAAATATATAAATATAATAAATATAAATGTTATACTTTTATTGTCTTAATTTTGAACCATTTGTTATACAATTGTGTATGATTTAAATAATTTGAGGGTACTTTTCTCCTAAAATGGAAAGTGAAATTGACGCCTCAGTAAAAGAAAAAAAAATTAATTGGAATGGCAGAATGGAACATTCGCACAGACCTACCCACGAGTTGATGATGCGGATTCAAAAAAGAAAATTGTATTTTTCAATCAGAGGAAGCTGTTCATAGCGTTTTTATTGTGTTTGGGGCGCTGAAAGGAATGCTTTTGCCATTTCATCATTAAAAAAAAATTCTCTAAAACGGCTTAGCCCATTTCCATAAAAAATATGTAAAAAAAACCCCGCTAAATTTGAATCACTTTTTTTAAAAAATTGTCAAGGGGGGGGGGGGGGATAGTAAATAACTCCAAAACGACTCACAGCCAAACAAGTCATTTACAAAAATAATTCGCCTTAATGAGAGGAGTCCTTACATGTCGAGATAATTTAGTACCGTTCGCTTGTTTGAACGCTACAGTCATTTTTTTAGATTTTAGAAAAAAATTAATATCTCTAAAAAGGCTTACTCAATTGACATAAAAAATACGCTAAGGCACAATTTAATGTACCCTCTAAATATGTATAATTTTTATTTGGTTCTGCTATTTGCCGTTTCAGAGGAGTTAGCTGCACAAAATTGGTCACATATGTACAGTTAATTCCAAAAGAGTTTTCACTTGCTTGGCAGGAGTTGAGCTAAGCGAAGTTGATCGGTTATAAAATCAGGTAATTTGAACGAACATCGTAGAAGATTAAAATGGACTTGGCCGTCCAGAGTGGAAATAGGGAAATTCCAGAGTGGAAATAGCAGAATTTCAAGGGTGTTACTGACTTTGAATTTAATAATCTATTTAACGTTTATTAAGACTACTTTTTTAACTAACTTCTTGGGGGTGGCCTGGTTGTCTCGTCGGTTGGGTCGCTGATCGATGGAGTTAAGCAACTTCAGGCGCGGCCAGCTGCTGGCTGGGTGACAGCCAGTGGCTTGAGGACCACTGCTGGGTGGGATGCTATTTGGGGCACAGCTGTTGGGGGACTTTAGTCTGACCCATTTGCTAAGTGACCAGTGTTGGTTGTCCAGCAGCTGGTGATAGCCACTGGTTTGTTCGTCCGCCAGCAGCTCTTCCATCATGAACCCCCCGTGCTTCGGAGGGCACGTTAAGCCGTCGGTCCCGGCTGCTACTGTCATCTCGTAGCAGTCGTTAGTTACTGGGATGGCGCAAAACTCCCTCGAAGGAGTAAGTGCCGCAGATTATCTATCCTCTGTGCAAGATATTGTGAACTAACTTCTTCAAAGAAAAAGTTAATTGAGAATTTGAAGATGTTTTTGAAAAATGAATGCTTTTCGTTTCTTGCATACACCTCTCCCTATAATAGAAATTTGAAAGCTGTCTGGTAAGTGAATTTTACGTCCAAAATTATTAGAATTATTCAACCCCAATAAGGTTAATGTTCACTATCTGCACATTGCGCGATGACTGACCAAGCTAAGTGAAAATTTTACTAACTTAACCATTATTTATCAAAGATAATGACGAATAAGATATAAAATATCTTAAATGGCGCCTTAAAGCGGGGGAATCCAATTTAAACAAGTAGGTTGAAACAATTCAAACCTGCCCGCTCCTTAAAATTCGTAACATAAGCAATAGCCTCATCCGAGGACGTCAAATCTTCATTCTGTATAGAAATGAAAACAAAGCAATGAATAAGCCCGCAAAGTCGGTGCAAAATTCTATTAAAGACATCATTCCTCGAAGCATTTCAAATATTCGGAACCTCGGATAGTGACCTCCGAAATAACAACTAAAAGATAGACTAACTGAATTTTTTCTTCGTAAATAGTCTGCGTGATGTCGCAGGCATCCGGGCGTAATCCATTTCTAACTAAACGCGGTGCAACAGAATAGTAGTAATTGTTTTGGCGATACCATGTCGCAGTTCGTTGAGGTCAGCAGGAGATAGGGTAACGAATTTTGAAACATGTCAAGGAATAATGAATAACCCTGCAGTAATATTTGACCTGGTGTTCGTCCGTCCAGAGGAGGAGATAGGCGTTGAGCGAGAAGCGTTCGATATCCTTGCGAATTAGTAGGAGTCGATCCGCCATGATGGGAGTAGGCTGGGAAAAAATAGAAGAAAAAAAAGTAATTAAGTAATTAAAAACAACAGATTTTGGGAGAGAGAGTCAAAGAAGAGGACATTTAAAAAAATAAAATCTTTTTTCTGTACAATGAAATTAAAAAAAAAATTATCATAATTTTCTATACATTTAGTCCACCTCTTAACAAGATTTTGAATTCATCCTGGAAGAAACTTTTTTGGTCTCATATGCAACCACTCTTGTACCACTTCAGCCAAATGAAACTCCTTCTTACCTAGCTCTCTTTCGGGCCAAAAAAAGTGGAAGTCAGTTGTAGCCATATCATGACTGTGCGGCCTTATTCCAGCATCTAATCTAAAATTTTGAATGCACTGAATCATTTTTCCAAACCATAGCATTGTCCTCCAGTAAAATCATGCCTTTGAAGGTTTCCCTGCCTTTATGACTTGGATTCTCGGTTGAAGGTCTCATAGGAGCTCATCAATACAGTCACTGATATCAAATTACGCGTTCCCGTTCTCTTGCGCTCCACTCTAGGCGACTCTTATACCACTATCGACGTTTGAGCTTTTGTCTATTCGTGAGTAGTTATTTATGCTTCGCTTTGTAGCTATTGAAATCTTTGTTTGCAGTCTTGCTGGCTATATTAGGAGATACAGGTCGATCAAGATAATCTTACCATGAAACAGTGGTTTCTTTAGACGTACTTTGTCTCGTTAGGACAATCCTTCTTAGTATCCTGTCCTCTAGAAGACAGTAAGAAGTCGTTTCTGTAGTCTTTTGCTTTTCTATGGACGATTATTTTCTGTTAGTTTGACGTGTTTTATTGAGTGGCCAGCTTATTAGGAACACCCCCCTATTACTGTGTTGCGCCATCCCTGGCAGCTATAACAGTTGATGCTTATTGGACGGTGGTGGATCCACGCCTCGAATAACCCGTTCCAGCTCATCCCAAAGATGTTCGATTAGGTTCAAATCCGGGGACTGTGGTGGCCAGAGGAATAGATTGATTTCATTATCGTGCTCCTGGAACCATTCCATGACGATACGAACCTTGTGACACGGAGCATTGTCCTGCTAGAAGTATCCTTCCGATGGGGGAAACACAGTAGCCGTGAAGGGATGAACGTGGTCGGCAGGTATCAGCGAACCAAGAGTATGCCTGGAAAACATTCCCCAGACCATTACAGAGTCTCCACCAGCCAGAACAGTAGAAACCAGACAGGAGGGGTCCATAGCTTCGTTCTGTTGTCTTCAAATTCTGCGTTAGCCATCTGCATGAACGGAATTCATCCGACCATCAAACCTTCTTCCAGTCGACGGTCCAGTGTTGGTGATCACGGGCAAATTGGAGACGATTTTTGCGGTTTTGGGTAGAGATATCCGGACTGGCCATCGGCTGTTGTGGCCCATCCTTGCCAATGTACGGGGTGTAGTGCGTTCAGAGTTGTTATTCTGTGGTCCAGTGTTGTACTCCACGGTTAGTTGACGAGTCGTGACGTTTCTATTCGCACGAACAAGTATTCCATCCTACGCTCACCCCTTGGATCGACTGGTCGTTTACGACCACAGGCTTGTCTCTGGCTGGTTGTTTTTTGGCTGTTAACCAGTCCTGGTAAATCCTTGAAATGGTTGTTCGGGAAAAGCCTAGAAGACGTGCGGTTTCGGAAATAATCAGTCCACCTCGCCGGGCACCAACTATCATTCCGCGCTGTAAGTTGCTCAGATCCTTTGTTTTCCCCCATGGTGACGGTCAAACGACTTGTAGTTGACAAGTATGTTCTCGCTTTTTATTGGTACCGACCGTCATGTGACCAACGGATACGTAGTAATTTCTATGCCAACGGATTTGGATAGTCATGGGTGTTCCTAATAAACTGGCCACTCAGTGGATTTGCCTCGTTGCAGTTCCTTTACGATGTTGTTCAAAGATTACTCGACGCAAATTCTATTAGATCTAACGTTTTGAATTATTTTTCTTTAACTGAATGATAACCACTGCTTTTGACCCTGAGACATCGTATTTAAAAACAATATCATCCCGCTTTTCACTGTGCATTTATGAAAATTTTGTGATCTGCAACGAGTGCGCGAAACGTTAGGATTATTTTTTTTTTGCCGAAAACTGGGTCGTAGCAAATATCTTAAGATTGAACACCTATAGGTGTTACTCGAAAAGGAAGGCTGTTTCTTTATAAACTCATTTACAACTGTCCTTAATATGCATTCAACCAAGGGTTTTTAAAGGTTGCATTCTGATCTATAGTGCTGACTTGATTATTAAATATAAGAAAAAGGTCCAGGAATAGCAATATTGGTAGCGTGGGAGGGGTCCACCAATCAGAGAGAAGTATATAACTCTGATTGGTGGACTTACAGTCAATAGGGTAAAAATATTTTACAGAAAAAAACAAAAAAAAAACATATATTAATACATGACAGGATACATAATCGTATTAAAATTAAACATTACAAATGCAACATATGTATAAGAGCCAAATTGGTTAAAAGAGCAAGACTAGATAAAAGAGCAAAGAGCTTTCGTCCAGGATGTTGTTGGTTATGTTCATTTCCGGGTTTATTATTCTGTTGACTGCATCAAGTATTGGGTTTTTGTCAAAACTGAGTTGGTTGTTTAGGATCTTCTCTTTATCTGTCTTGAGGTGCTTCCTAATTATCAGGGCTTCGTACGTGAGTATTCTGTGTGGATCCTCGATGAACTTTACAACGGACATGATTTCTTGTATTTGACCAAAGCTGTGTTTGTTGTCGATAACGTGATCTGCAAAGGCCGACTTGTGGTCCCTGTTGACCCAAGACCTCCTGAGATCATTGAATCTTATACGGAATGACCTTCTGGTGGAACCCACACAGAAGCAACCACAAGTTGGGTATGTGAGTTTGTAGACCCTCCCATATATACCGGGTATTTTAGCCATTGTAACTCTGTAGTCGTTCATAGTTCCTGATGATGAGATGATCTCGAAATGCGTTGAACAATAAAGACGCTACCAATATTGCTATTCCTGGACCGTTTTCTTTTATTTAATAATCAAGGCTTTTTGTTTTCGCTAATCTAACTTTTCGACAATCTGAACAGTAACAGTACAAGTGGTCTAAATGAAACCTGAAAATCGATCAAGGTTTCCCAATTTTTTTTTTTTTTTTTGTTTTGCACCCCTAAAAATTTATTAATAGTTTCGTGTATTTTATGGTAAACGTTAGTTGTTAGTGTTTTAAGGTAAGAAGCTAATTTAATTTTGTCATTTTTCCTCGCACCGAAAGAATGCTTTTTCGCTATGTGAAATGAAAGGCGTAAAAAACACTATATTTTTATAAAAGGTTCAAACTTTTTTATACATTCCGTACATCAAATTAAGTAACCACACGAGTGTTAATTTTCATCTAACATAATTTCTTACAAAATTATTCACAGGTGTTCTATAAACATACTTTTCTCTGAAATTTTACGTCGTACAGATTTCATTCCTAACTCATTTTAAAGCTTTAATTATGGGCTTTTAAACTATTTATTTTCAGATTTAATTGAAATTAAAGAAAAATTTATTTAACATGAGTTTAACATTAATTTTGAAAATATCAAGTTAAAACGGCATATTAAAAATCTGTAAAAAAAAAATATATTAGCATATTTCATAATAGCCACTCAATTTCAAAGTGGGAATTCCTTTTAGAAGTATAGTAAGTAAATGTGAAATGATGTAATCTAATTAAGTGTTAACTGCTCATGACGTGATCGTCGCTTCAAGGACGTCGCCTGAGCCATTGTTGGATTCCGGCTCCTGCCGTGACCTCGCCTTTGATGCCCGAGTACGCGGGTTCGACTCCGGCCGAGGACGACGAGGATTTTTTCAGGGGGAAAATCCTGAGATCACGCAGTTCCTTCGGAAGGGAAGTAAAGCCGTTGCTCCCGTGTATTCGTTTGCCGGCCGCACGTTAAAGAACCCTTGCGAGGCAAAATTTGCGGCCCCTATAACGCCGTCCTGAAATGACCATGGCAGTTGAAAAGGGCGTTAATATCAAATAAACCAAACCAACCAAACCAACCAAACCTGCCGTGACCACCGAGAGAGAAGGCTTCCGCAAAGAAACTGAATACATTGTTGCATCACATAGATAGTGCATTGTTATTCGTATTTCTACCAATAATAATAAGCCCTGAATTTGCACTATCTATGATGATGTAACAATGTATTCAGTTTCATTGCGGAGGCCTTCTCTCTCGGTGGTCACGCTCCTGCTCACACATCATAGCAGCGCACCTGACCTCCTAAATAATTTAATACTGATTGAACTATTTGGAATTCCATCCTATAATTTCATTGTGTTATGCAATGGATATGAGGGAATTAAACTCTATTTTTTTTTAATAATTTTAGAGCAACCGTTTCAGGTTAATTGAAATGTATCCCCCC
>JAHWFO010006931.1:3817324-3916138 GCA_023313115.1 Rhysida immarginata
ATCTAGAGCTTTACAGGCGACGTCCTTGAAGCGACGATCACGTCATGTGCAGTTAACACCCCTCATATTTATTTTGAAGTCCATAAAGTAAATTAAAAAAAAAAAGCGATTCATTTTAGCTTCAGTTTGACATATACGACAACTCGCTAGGACGAATATAACCAGAGATATGCTTCGTTTTATATGATAAGATGCGCGAAATTTTGATAACTTTGATAATTAATTATAGTATCTGAAATATATTTTATCTGGCAAACGAAACTATGCATGCCTTATATTTTATCCACTTTAATACACTGATTATGTTTGAGAAAAATCGGAGACCCTAAGGTCAATTGCAGTGGCGGCTCGTAGCTAAAATTTCTAGGGGTGCTGGTCAGAAAATTGTAATTTTTTCACGAACTAGGGAATAGCTAGTGACATTAAGCTTATGGATCATGTAATATATGTGTATAGGAATAATATTAAAGAAAAAAAAAACACATTGTATTGAATTTTATCGATATCGAAAATGAAACTGGGGGTGCTGCAGTGCCTATGGACGAGCCGCCACTGGTCAATTGTCACCCGATTTTGTTGGATTTGACGTGGAATGATTCAATCATCTCCGGTTGCGAGTCCCTGGTATAGACGAGGAAACATTGAAAACTGATGTGTAACTTAAAGAACAAAGCTGGCACCTTTTGAGAGAAATTATTTTAAAGAGAGGGCTTATAACTATAGCCATCGGATAAAGAAGTTTTTTGCATTGTAGTCAGTATGATCATGAAGTATTAGACCTATTACTATGGAGGTCTATTATTCCATGAGTATGATATGAAAAGTACGATAAGGTGTTTAATAATTTTCACTTCTCTGTAGTAAGAAGCAACATATTTTCTCCAATGTCTCCTCCCCTTCTTTATTCACTTACTTTTGCACAGTTGGGGCTGACATTTATAGGCGTTTGAAGTTTCAGGGGTTTCGAGCGATTCGTCATAAAAATTGCATCAGCAAAGAAGGAAAGAAAATGAAGAGTGAAGAAAAAATGGGGAAATTTCCGCTTCATAGAGAAACAAAGCTAAAACGCAACAATGAAAGATTCCACCATTAATCTGTGTTAATGAAAAAATAATAATAATAAATAATTATTAAAAAAAATTAGCTTACGTGTGAAGTAGGAAGAACTTTTTAGTAGACCTCAAAAATCGCTATTTTTATTTTAAATCCCAGCTAAGCAAATAAAGTTTTTGCTTTTTAAAAAGGTGACGTATATTAAATGGAACGAAGAAATAATTTAATTATATATTGTTGAAGCTTTGTTTTGAAACAATCCATTTTTTAAGTGTGAGGAAAAGAGATAATTAATTACTTCAACTATAAGCAAATACATAAAAGTGAAATAAAACTTTCCAAAAAAAAATGCTAAAAATTATAATCTACCGGGTGTCCACAGTATAAAATTAGCTGAGATGCCCGTCTTCGCCGAGCTACTCAAGGCAAAACGAAGGCGGGGTATCAGTATCTATATAATCTATGTATATACCAATGTTGTTTAAGGATTGATCCTGGGACTTGTTAATTGTCATTGCATCTGGGCGAACGGAAAATTGTCGACGTTCGAACTGCATAAAATGATCAGTCGCCTGTAACAGTATTCTTAGGATTAAAACGAGTTGTCCTGTGTTATCCCCGTTGAGTATAGTAGCTTGTAACGAACCTGATTATTCAGAATTGGCTATTATATTGCTTACTACCCCAAACGTTCAACCTATTGACCGTCGACCCTACAATTTACTGACAACTGGCAGCGGAGTCAGTGCATATCGTGATACCATAGTCAGTGCATAACACCTGTTTATGTTTCCATATGCGATGCAAGCAGGTGGATACAAGGGATATTTCTATGCAGTCGAAGAACAATGCTCATTCCAAACGTGTTACGGTACGCCAGTTTTATGCTTACTATCTTCAAATTCGTCACGTACATGCATAATAGAAATCGCAACTTCCATTGCATAAATTTTGACGCAAACATGACTGGCCTATTATTGCACAAACTTAGCTTTGCATTATTGGACTCGAGATATATATTGTTGGTCCGATGTAATGAACCTGACTATTTGGAATTGGCTTTTATATTGCTTATTATCCCAAACGTTCCACCTATTGACTGTCGACCCTACTATTTACGACAACTTTGGTCGTCGCTAAATATGAAATGTTCCTAAATTGTATAAAATGTCAAATACTCAGCAAGGCCCCTTTTTCACAACATGGATTGTGTCCTAATAGATCTACTACAGGGTGATCCAAAAGTCGCGCACATCCAAATTCGATTGTCTATAAATAGTTGAAAAATTTCATCGGCTACCTTAAAACTTATATTTTCAGCATATGTTGTAAAAATATACATGTGTTGTGTAAATACTAGATCAAATAATATTAAATAGTATTACTTAAGGTGTCTGGTTTTTATTAAGTACCGAAAGGTGCTTTATGCTATCAGTGTGGGGAAACGTGTCTGTAATTGTCTGTCTGTCTGTCTATCCGTAACTCTAATTCCTCCGAGGCTATGAAAGATTTTCAAAATCTGTTTTCGTTAGTCGAATATGGTTCAAGGCACGAACCAATCACAAATATTACCTAAATCGGTTCATTGGCACGTGCACAAATGGTACCTCTATTTTCCCGCCTAGCAATTTTCAATGGGAAGATATATTAAGTAAGATATCAAACAAAACGTAATGACGAGATACAAACGGTTATTCATTACTATTTTCGTCAGTTGATGAATATGGTACATGGCACGAACCAATCACAAATCTTATCCAAATGTGTTCAATAGCACGTGCACAAATGGTATCTCCACGACTCCACCTAGCAATTTTCAATGGAGAGATATATTAAGTAATATATCAAATAAATCGTAATGACGAGATAGAAGCGGATATTAATTACTCGTATTTTCGCCAATTAATAAATATGGTTCCGGGAATGAACCATTTTGAAAATGGTTGTAATCGAAACAATGGCACGTGCTCTAATGGTACCCTTATCACACCCTCAAAAATTTTCAATGATAAGATATGGCATGTAATATATCAAACAAACTGGGATGATGTATCATAAATGAATATAACGTAAAATTATTGATAGTCGAAATTTGTTCAAAGGCACCTGGTTTAGTGGAACCATTATGGTTCATTGGAACTATCAATGCTAAGATACGGCATGTAATATATCAAACAACTTGGAATGATGTGTCATAAATGAATACAAGGTAAAATTAATGATAATTCAAATTAGTTCAAAGGTACGAGGTTTAATGGTATCATTATGGTCCATTGGAAACTTACAATGTTAACATAGGGCGGTTAAAAATACGGTTTCGCGAATGGTTTAGTTTAAACATTCGGTATTTGCTTATGTCATTCCTTAATGGTTTATTATTATTTCGATGTGCGCGATTTTTGGATCACTCTGTACTACAGAATCTGTAGAACAAATCGATTATACACTATCCTATCAAAAGTCATGGGACAACCCTGATTTGCATGAAAATGAGACATTCCTTTGCAATTTCAGTGTTGATATTCTTTCCAGCACTACATAACAGAGAGTATGTTATTATGAGATGATGCTTGCGTGAATGCGGTAAGAATGTCTCAAAGAAAAGAGCTTTCAGACTTCCAAAGAGCTTTCAGTACAATTGTTGGGTGCCATCTCTCAGGCAAAACTGTTAGAGCGACGACATTGGACTCTGGATCAATGGCGAATGGTTGAATGGAGTGATGAGTCCATCTGGCAATCGGATGGGCGGGTTTGGGTATGGCGAACGTTATCTGCCAAGCTGTGTTGTGCCCACGGTGAAGTCGGCAGAGGGTCGGTGATGGTGTGGGAGTGCTTTTCATGGTATGGGTTGGGTGCAATCGTTTCTGTGGACGGACATCTAAACGCAGAGCGCAGCACTCCCATCTCTCTGGCAGCACTTTGGCAATGGCCCTTTTCAGTTTCAGCACGATAACGCACCTTGCCATAAAGCAAGGGTTTGTAGGCACATGGTTTGATGAAAAGGGGGTTCGAGAACTTGACTGGCCTGCCTAGAGCCCCGATCTGAATCCCATCGAACATCTGTGGGACGTGTTGGAACGTCGATTACGCGCTTGTGCGGAACGCCCGAAATCCGTGACCGAACTGTCCAAGATACTTATGGCAGATTTCTTCAAAAAAATAAGAATGCCAACTGCACCAATTTTGAGCTGTCTGAGAAAATGTTAAGATTGTATGATTACAACACAGCAAATCCCAATGAAGAAACATCTGTACAAGATGTTTTGGATTTATTTGATTAAATTTCAATATTATTTTCACAAATATTTTGTAATGTGTTTTTCTGTTATCTTATTAACCTTTCCTGGGCGGTAAGCTTAAGTGGAGGTCATATCCGCATGTGGGGAGTAGGAGCCGATTTGTTTTTTTGGGCATAATGTTTATTAACTATTTTGACCATTAACGATTCTGACCATTCACCATGAGGTGAGAAGGGAGGGATTATAGGTAAGAAAATTTAAAAGAAGTTAAAAACAACGTTTTCATTTTTATTTATATCTTTAAAAAGCTGATAAAATTAGTTGGTGTTTTTTTTAGTAACTTTTGAAAATTCTTAGTAAATTTTAGTTACACTTTCTACCGGATTTAGTAACGGCGCTGCTCTACAACATGGCAACACTGATTAAAAGGGCTACAGTAGCCCCCAAAGGGCTACATATGGTCACGCTGGTGATAACCTGCTGGAAAAGTTTTTAAATCAACTGCAAACATGGCGGCTCCTGGCCCCATCATCGCCAAGACATCATTAACATAGATGTCGAACAATATTGAGGCCCAGGAACCCCTCCCCCCTCTTAATATACGAAAACAAGAACGCAAAATAAAATTTCCCATCTTAATACATGCTGAGCGATCAGATTAATCTTGACTTAGAGCACCATATCGAAAGCCTTTGATAAATCGAAATAAATGGTATCAAACTGCTCGTGCTTGTCGAAGCATTCTGTAATTTTTGACGAAACTTGAGATATATGTTATACAGACCATAGGGAAGAGAATTTTGCAATAAAAAAAATTAGTTCACATTTTGACCGCAACGTCAAAATATGGCGCTGGTCATGTAAGAAACTATCTGAGAATTTTTACTCAATCAGAGACGTTATGCAAATGAGATGTAAAATTAGAAAAGCTTTAAAATGACAGTGAAACTAAATGTAAAGTCATTCTACACGATGGCTTTAACTAAAAAGTATCGAGCTTTATGGTGAAGTTGTTTTACCAGAACTGCAATAATGCTTTTGCTGTACTAAGAGAATATCGACGTTTGAAAAACTTGCGAAATGGGCCTATGTCCATTAATGGTTTAGAAAAGATGATTAAGAAATTTGAAGAAACTGATGAGTTGGGTGTGCTGCCAGGGAGAGGACGGAAACGAATTGCAAATGAGACTGTGGAAGACGTTGCTGCTGCTGTAGTGGAGAGTGCTTCAAGTTCCCAATATTCTTCAGCAAGTACTCGAGCCGTATCACGTGATTTGTTTATTCCGTGGTCTACGGTACAAAAAGTTTTGCATTCCATTTTAAAGTGGTATTCATACAAGATCCAGGTGGTTCAAAAGTAGCTTCATGAAGATCCGGAAAAACGCACTGATTTTGCTTGCCAGTTTCTGGCTAGAATAGCCGTCGATAATGCATGGCCATGGAACATTTTGTGGTCAGATGAAGCGCATTTCACACTAGACGGAGCAGTGAATGCTCAAAACTGTCGCATCTGGGGTACTGAAAAGCCGATGGTTGTGCATGAAAACCTTTTGCACTCTGATTACGCGACTGTGTTATGGTGCGGATTCACTTCACATTTCATTCTTGGCCCCTTTTTCTTTGAAGAGAACACTCCTCAAGGCACTAAAAGATGTTCAATCATTGGTGCTCCTTACTGCGAACTTCTGCAGCAGAAAGCCATTCCTGCTTTACAAGAAAGACAATGTTTAGACACTAATGTCTTTATGCAAGATGGTGCAACATCCCACAAAGTACGAAAAGTGAAGGAACTGCTTCATGCTCATTTTGGAGATGATCGGGTGATTTCGAGAACTTTTCCAACTTCATGGCCTCCTCGTTCACCGGACTTAAACCCTTATGACTTCTGGTTGTGGGGATATTTGAAAGATAATGTCTATGGAAGAAGAATACGGACTGTCCCTGAATCGCATAATACGCCATATCACTGCGATTCCTCAGGAAACCCTTCGCTCTACTGTGGAACATGCAATAATGCGCTTTGAACATGTCATTGACACAAATGGAATGCACTTTGAACAAATGCTCTTATTTTATAAATTTCTCTGCTTCTAACTTGTTTTTGTTATTATTCATGCGCCATATTTTGACGTAGCGGTCAAAATGTGAACTAATTTTTTTATTGAAAAATTCTCTTCCCCATTGTCTTTATAACATATATCTCAAATTTCGTCAAAATCTGATTACCAGAACGGCCGCTAGAAGGGTCTACATGGTGTCACTTTAATTATAACCACCCTGTATAATTGTCTGGCCCACTCCCCTACCCGGGATGAAAATTAAATGAAAAATCCTTTCTGAGAATTCGAATTTTGAAAATGTTTATACCGGATTGTATTTTTACTGGAAATGAGCCTGTGCGCCAAATATGGAGTCGTTTGAACAACGAGAAGTGGTGAAAACTTTTACTTAATTTCACATTCGAAACTAACAAACAAAATGTGAAATTAAGTAAAAGTGTATAAATAAATAAATATATATTATTCGTCTTTAATTTGAAGCCTATCCACAGTATAATACGAAATAATATCGAAATGTTATTAAAGTTTTTGGGTTCAATAAAAATTTTGTTTTAAAGTTTTTGTTGAGGTTTGATTAATTTGCTTAAAAGTGTAATTTATAACCTTAATGAGATAGCTTCCAAAAACATTGCTAAAATTCTAAAATCGATCAATTAAATTATCCTACCCAGTGCCAATTATTTAAAATTCAAATCGATTATAATTTTATCATAACGAAATCGTCTAAAAATTAATTTCTTCTTCAAAATCATAGCCCAGGACAATAGTTTTGTATATGCTCTAAAAGGATAATTTTTTAATTAATTATAATCAGAAGATATTTATACTTCAATTTAAATTATATAAAAAGTGAAAATTTTCTTTGATAATTTCAATTTCAGTAGAAAAAAAAATAAGAAGAACAATTTTGTATACGAATTACGTTTTATTACAAATATACACGTAAACATAACAAAAACAACAAAAGATGAATGACTGCTTTAGTTTTGAGAACCGACGCATATGGTACAAAAAAAAAGGTTCGTAATGACTATGGAACATGGAGATATATATTTACAACCGGCAATAATACTTACAAGTTAGTATTTACAAAGGAGGAGTATTAAATTAAATTGTTTTTGTTTCGATTTGTCCTGAGAAAGTCTAATAGCCGTAGCCTTTCATTTCGTGTTCGCCGTACTCGTGTTCGTATTCTTTCTTTCCGTAACCATGACCATATTCGGGTTTCTTCTCGTAACCATAGCTTGGCATGTGATAGCCGTAGCTAGGTTTCTTCTCGTAGCCATAGCCGTAGCTGGCCATGTGATGTCCGTAACTGGGCTTCTTCTCGTAGCCGTAGCTATGGTGATATTCGGGTTTCTTCTCATATCCGTAACCATGTCCATATTCGGGTTTCTTCTCGTATCCATAACCATGTCCGTATTCAGGTTTCTTTTCGTAACCGTAGCCATGACCATATTCAGGTTTCTTCATCTCATAACCGTAGCCATGTCCATATTCGGGTTTCTTCTCGTATCCGTAACCATGTCCGTATTCGGGTTTCTTTTCGTACCCGTAGCCATGACCATATTCAGGTTTCTTCATCTCATAACCGTAGCCATGACCGTATTCGGGTTTCTTCTCGTATCCATAACCATGTCCGTATTCGGGCTTCTTTTCGTAGCCATAGCCATGTCCGTATTCGGGTTTCTTTTCGTACCCGTAGCCATGACCATATTCAGGTTTCTTCATCTCATAACCGTAGCCATGACCATATTCAGGTTTCTTCATCTCATAACCGTAGCCATGACCGTATTCGGGTTTCTTCTCGTATCCGTAGCCATGTCCGTATTCGGGTTTCTTTTCGTATCCGTAGCTATGGTGATATTCGGGCTTCTTGTAACCGTAGCTATGGTGGCCGTAGCTGGGCTCCTTGTACATTTCGTGGTAAGGTTTCTTCTCGTATCCGTAACCGTGATGGTATTCTGGGTATTTTTTCTCGTACCCGTATTCGTGTTTCTTCTCGTAGTAGCCTGTGGCACAGACTTCGGAAGCAAACACACTGAAGCACAGCGTTAAGAAAAACTAAGGGAAGAGAAAGAAAGAAGTACGGATTATTATAAATACGATTGATCTTTATGGGAATATATTATTCTATGAAGAAAATATCCTGTATTGAAATATTGAAGATAATTTTCTACCGTAACCACGTCAAATTACTTATTAAGTTGTAAGAACTTTTCAAATAAAATTCTTAGTTATATGGGCGCTTATGTTTACTTGATAAGTTTAGATTAATCTTGATAAGAATGCTCATGTTTTGGACAAATATAGTATACTTATGAATAGGTTACGCATACTGTTTATAAAGCAATTCTTCGAGAGATTTAATCTTTCTAAAAGAATGATGGATGTAAAAGGAAAGAAAAACGAGACATAAAAAACAGTAGTGATACAACACTAAAAAACTGACGTCAAAATAATAAAAATCAAAATATGTTTATCTTTTTTAAAAGATTTAATTAAATAATCTGTAACAGTGAGATGGGACAGAAAACAACTCACAAACAACCCCAAATAGACCAAAAGCCCAAATTAGGACTTAATATTTTCCTTCTAAAATTTTACCTAGTATAATAATAAGGTTAAGAGAAGAAGTCAGAATTATAATTATAAGAGACAAGTTTACATCTAAAGTTAGGTTTCTAAAAACTGGTAGTAAGATAACATACAGAAAGATGGTTAATATTTAGAGGTACAAAACTTAAGTTTCTTAACAGAGAAGGAAGAGTCCATGAAACCGTTGAGTACATTGATTAAAAAACAGACGGGTAGCCAAATTATCTATGTGTCTTAAGAAGAAGGACAGCATTACTAGTAGAAGGTGAAGATTAATGCAAAGAATCAACACTATTAACAATTGAGAAAACTTTATATTCAGTTAACTGATTCATCTCGGTGAACCAGACCTCAAAGTTGTATGCCAGTTTACCTGAAATGATAGTAAAAAAACAGATGCAAATAAAACAGAGAAATTTTTTTTAAAAAAAAGCAACGTTTTTATGTTTTTAAATAAAATTACACTCAAAAGTAAATAAGGAAAGTAATTTTTCTTTGCTTAATGTCTTTTGTGAATAAAAATAAAAACGCTGGAGCGCTCATTGTATAGAACCATCTAATTATATTTGTATTGAATTTCTTAATGATCCTCAATTGACGAATATTCTCAGTTTTTATAAATTTACTCACTGTAATTTTTTACAAATTTCAAACGACTCGTATATTCAATGTGCGCCCCAACGTTTTTATTTTTATTCACAAAAAACTATTAAGCAAAGAAAAATTATTTTCTACTTTTATTTTTAAACATAAAATGCTTTTTAAAAAGTATTTTCACTCTGTTCTATTTCATGCTTTTTAGCCTTCTTGCCAAGAAAAGTAGATTCGATCTTATAAGACTCAAACTGGGCTCAAACAGAGAACTCAATTTTAATAAAAAAGCAAATGGCAGGAAAATTCTACTGAGACACTTTATAATGCCAAGCATAGAAGAAGACCACAAGACTGAGAATGTGTCTTCTAAAAAACATGTTGAAGAATAAGAGAAGCCTAGATCCTTTATTTAAAATAAAATAAATAATAAACTGCATATACTTAAATATGAACCGCCATTTATTCTTAATATTTATGTAAAATAAATTGCATAAAATTCAGAAGAGGTTATTGCAAAATATGCAAATCTGGTGATGTAGATTTTTTAAATTCAATCAAAATAAATCCTCTTCTTCGGTTTCTAAAAAAATAGGAAGCACAAATAATTTCCGTCTTCCTTTCCATCCTGGTGAAATCTTCACACTTTTTTTTTGGATTCACTTCTCATTGGAGTTCTCAGTTACCTTAAGAAGCAATAAATTTACTTTTTCTTTAATTAATTATACGTTGAAAACCAGAACAAATTGAACGAGGCTAAAGTCTTAAAACGAAAAATTCACTCGAATTTCCGCTCTCTGTTTTTCCTTCCTTGCTTCGGATCCATATGAAAACTGGTTTCTTAAATATGTTTTTTTAATAGCCTCCTTATTATTCAAGAGGCCCTTGATCCATATGAACGTCCGTCTTAATTAACGGGTTTCGATGCCGTAATAGACTAATTAGATTGCAACCGTTTCCTACTTTTACATTTTTTTCCCTTATATTTAAAAATAATTGCATTCCGAATGCAAATGAAGGAGAATTAGATTTTATTCCGCCTCAGAAATTGAAGGGCTAACTCACAGTCATCTACTATGAAAGATATGTTTACATCAAGAGGCGAGTGGCCGTTCTTAGTGATTAATGAAAAGTTGTGACGTCATTGGTGGCAAAAGGGTTCACTGAATGCCTGTTTTTTTGCTCTCCATCCCTGAACCGTGTCACCTTTCTCGGACGGGAGGGTCATTATCACTGCCATTTAATAGTCGCTGCAGGTTAGCAAACCGGCCACCACGCCCTACCTACCCGACGACCACTCTATTTTTTCAATTCGCTACCCACAATTATCACTATAAAAACAAATAAATATTAAATGAAATAAAAAAAGAGTTGAGCGAATTTAAGAATAACAAAAAGAAAAGGCAAGCAACGGACTTAGCACCTCATTGGTGAAATTTCATCGAACTTAACGTTACAAATGATTTAGCGCGAAATTGATTTTTTATTTTTTATTATTTTTTTTTGGAAATTGAGGACCTATATTTTAAAAACAATTTATGTGTTTAGAAAACAGAGCTCCATGTTTTATTTTCTATCTAGTTCAAGAAAATCGTTCATGTGTGAATATAGTTAACTTACTACTACTGTACATTACAAAACTATAGAACTTTTTTTGCAAAGATAATTATAAAAATAAGGATTTTGAACATAGATTTGGAATATTTTCGACATTTATCTCAAAAAAGGCAATCTTTTTTTTTATTTTTGAAATTCTAATGTATATGCTTATTTCTTTTATTACCACTTTTTTATATTTTGAAATAAATTTAACTTTGAACATATAACAACAAGAAATTACCATCGTATTTTGTAAAGACAAAAGCTATCAAAAACCGTGAATATTATAAATAATATTACTTTATATTTGGTGGCGTTATTATCTCATCTTTATCAATATTTGTGCTTGTTCAATAATTTGAAATATCAACTTCATCTCTTTATTGATGAACATCCAAGAACAATAAATTACCACCATCTATAAAGTGAAAACCTCAAAGATATCCATGCCGAATATGATTTCTATTTTCTCGATCTTTGTGGATTACAGGCTCTCGCTTTATAGTTCGTTCTATCCAACAGTTTTTTTCTTATTGTCTTGATCATCTTCGATATTTTAATTGAACCTCAACTTTACTATCAATAGTATTTTCTCAGTGGATTAAGATTTTTTTAATTTTATATTAATTTCTGTTTCTTTGAAGCTATTAATTGTCTCCTTTAATTATTTATTTTACGCTCATGGAAGTTTTTCTCTTTGGAAGCAAACTTTTTTGAAAAAATATATTTTTTTTAATTTCTAAAAATTCCTTCAAAATATTTTGTTTATTTCCACTATGATTAACTATTGATTTAAATTATTTTCCTATCTATACGCTTTTTTGGGAGGAAGAAGAAATGTCGTTAATAGAAATTATTTCCTTCTTTCAAAAATTTTTCCTCAAAGTCCATATTCCGTTTCTAACAAAAAGTTAACCTTTAAAAATTATTTTTTTTACATTTACTTTCTTTGGGAATCCTTTCATTTTGTAGAAACCTTTAGGTTTTGCTTTATGAAGAAAACAAATTATTTGCTCTATTTTTAACTTTCAAATATATTGAATTTATATTTTAGTATATTATAACAAATTCGGCTCAATCTGCAATGCTGCATTTTCTTAAATTTCACTTACAAGGGAATCCCACATAGCCTATCCACTTTAACAATGGAGTCCTTGTATGGTTATGTATTCTCAATTTTTTTCGTTTTCGCGGTTGATTTTGAAAGAAACAAAATTTCGCACTCTCTTATTTTGCAAGCATCTATACTAGCTTCAGATGAGTAACATATTTCAATTTGGTGAAATCTGTGACCTACATGTTCGAGGGATTCCCTTATTAGTAAAAAATTAAGATTTAGGAATCTATTTAAGCTGTAGAATCACCGAAAAAGACAGATGCTTTACAATGCATATTTATTGGAAAAAATAATTAACAACCGGTTTCACTTTTTATACCCGGCTTCTTCAAGTTGTGATGAAGATAATAATATAAGCTGCTTTTATAAATGTGAAATAAAGATATTGCTTACAATAAAAATGTTATTTTCAATGAGTTTTGATATATAAACAATGGGTGATTATATATCAAAATTGTAAACCGAATCGATTTTTTTTTTTTTGTTCATCAGTTAATATTCAAAATTTTCTAATAAAATTTCGTTTAAGTTTAAAAGATGAAAATTCTCGCTTCAAATTGTAAGTTATTCCTGCTCAGAATTTATTTCATCATTTAAGCGTATTAATAGAATTTAAGAATTCATTAGAAATAAAAAATTAAGGAATTTTCCCTTATAGTTAGATCTAATGTTATAGAAACTGTTAGCTCTAAAGATGCTTATAACAAACTCTGTGCAAGTTAATTTACCATTCACTATGGAGTTATTTAGTGTTATTTTTCTCTCTTGTATCTACAAGTCTTACCGTTCCTGCCTTCATGTTGTTTCTTTCTCTAATGCTCGAATGTGTTCTTCGGATCGAAATCAACTCAACTGACTACGGAGTGTCCGCCTCTCCTTTATATAGCACCATTCAAATTTTTCCTCACTCATTTCAATGCTGTACAATTCTTTTTTTAATTCCTAATTTCTCTTACGTCTCCTCCCCTTCCACTCTCTTAAATTTTTACTTTTTTTCTTTCCCATTTCTCTCCCAATTAAAGCGGCTTCAATTTTCCGCCAGTCAAGTGAAACACGCTTTCGGTGACGTCGCTCTTGGACAATCTTCTCCGATTGGTTACTTTCAAACCACGTGCGATACTTCCACCTTTATGCTAAAAATGTTCCTTTTTTATTTTTTTTTTCGGCGGAGTGTGGAAGAAAACATCGGTTGGGCCTAAAGTTGGGTCACACCCAATAGCACTTTTGGAGGTACCAGAAGGCCAATGACCCTCTTACCCAGAAATATCACGGAGCCGTCAACGGGTTTTATACGCAGTTAGAATTGATTTGTCAGTTCAAGATCTCTGCACACAACACATTTTTTTGGTTCAACACTCCTTTCGTCGTCGCTTTTTCCCTCTGCTTTGGTTGCGGTAGAGCGAAGGAAACGGAATTCGGACTGGGAAGCGCCTTGAGAACGGCCTTGCCGTAAAAGTTCGCCCTCATCCGCTCCAAATGGCGTTCCTACTCTCTTAATATTAGCTTTTCTAATATAATAACATAATTACGGTTGTGTTTTATAATTCTGATGAATTCTTTTGATGAAATGATTAAATCTCGATTATGATATCCAATAATGTGCTTGTAATAAATTGACTTGAGGGTCAATGGGTCAAGACACGCAATAGATCACTTCGCGTAATTAAAAAAAAAATAATAATAATTAAGAATAAATACATTTGAGAAATATGCACATTTTCCATAACAAAAAAATATTTCCTTTGAAAAGGAAATTTTCAAGTATTTTTTTTTTTTGGAGGGAAGCGAATCTTTCATTAAAATAAAGCAAAATGATTCTAGTGATCATAAAAAATATTTTAAAAATATATAAAAATAGTAAGAGTATTAGCTAAAAAATTCAAAATAACTCACTAAAATTGAAAAAAAACTAAACAAAAATTTAACAAAAGTTTTTTTTTTAATTATTTAAAATATTAATAAAAAAATTAATTTTCTGCTTTTTAAGTTTTTGATGAGTTTTCCAAAACACCAACTATATATATTTTTATAAATTTTTTAAAGTTATTTATAACTCGCACGTCATTCAAGTATAAACTAGTATTCACAATATGCTAAATGGAAAACATAATAAAAATTAAAGAGAATAAAACAAAAAAATATGAACTGAAGCACTGATTTTCAAAATCTCTGTCTCCAAAACCCCAGATTTTATGGTTAGCTGATATTTTGATAATCTTATGACCCTCTCTACCTAGTAATAAAAATTCCTTACAAAACCATATAGTTTTCCAAAGCATATGTAATAAACCATTATAAAATAACATAACCAAATACCGAAAGTTTAAAAACTCCTAACTAAAATTCCTGGGGGTGCTGCGACAGAAAATTGTAATTTTTTCACGAATTAGGAAATAGCTACTGACATTAAGCTTAAGGATCATGTAATATACATATATAAGAATAGTATTAAAGAAAAAAAAAAGAGACATTATATTAAATGTTATCGATATCGAAAATGAAACTGGCGGTGCTGCAGTGCCGCAGTGCCTATGGACAAGGTGTTTGATTTATTACATGCCATACCTTGGCACTGAAAATTTACAATGGTACCATAATGGTGTCATTAGAACAGGTACCACTGAATCAAATTCAACCATCTTCGAACTTAGTGATTACTCTCACATATTTGATCAAGTCAGGTCGTTATGAGTTATTTGATATATTACATGTCATATCTTACCATTGAAATATGATAATGGTTACATTAGAACGCTTGCCACTGAGCCAATTTCGGCAATCTTCGAACTGTATTTATCGATTGGCAAAAAAACACACTTAACGTTATATTCGTTCATGGCTCGTCGTTACGAGTTGTTTGCTATATTATATATCATATCTTAGCATTAAAAATTTCTAAGGGTGTCATATCGGTACCATTGGAGCACGTGGCATTGTACCGATTTTGACCATCTTCAAAATAGTTCGTGCGATGAACCATATTCATCGATTGACGAAGAAAGATTTTGTAAAACTTTCATAGGCTCCGAGAAAATCGAGTTAGAGACGGACAGTTAAACATTGGTTCGCTTGTTCCCGTCTCTATTCGCTTCATTTGCTTTGATTCGTTTCAAACTAAATGCAACGCCAAGCACATTATTCACTTCATGCAACGTGTAAATCCAAAATTTATATTTTTAAATTCAAGACAGACAAGTAATAGTATAAAGCACCTTTCGATACTTATTATCTTTGCACTATTTCTTGCTTCCTAAACAATTAGTTTAAATGGAGAAAAGGGAGAAAATGGAGAAAAGGGAAAACAATTAGTTTAAAGTTTATTATCTTAATCATTCTAAGAGTAATACTGAAAATTTAGCGGTTTGCCGTTGTTGGTTTAAGCATAAATCTATTTCATATGCTCGCAGGAGGCAAATCAGAGAAAAGGGAAAACTGGATAGATGAAACCAAACCAATGAGGAAAAAGCAGTTCTTTTCCACAAGATATGGAAATCTAAAGTTTCACTTTGCATTTATTGTGGAAAAAACTTATTTCTTTTGCATTTCTTAAATAAGCCTTGGAAGAAAAAAAGTTTTAGTCCTCAAACGGGAACAGAAAATGATTAAGACCAATACATAATTAGCTCATAGCAGGGCTTTGAAGAAAGTTAAAAGTAAATTGCCTACTCTTAAAACGGCAACCTACATTCACGTTCGTTACTAATAATGAACCCGACAATGATTCTATTAACCTTGAAATTATGCTTCAAACAATCTCAGCATGATTGTGAATTATATGTATTAGAAAACATTTTAATTTTTAAGATCAGAAAGACCTCTATTGAGTTAAGCACCCATCATAAACAGCGGGTCCGTGCTTCGTCTTATTAAAATTAAAAGTAATAACTGCTATTTATTTTAACTGAAGTGGAAACATTTCTGAATTTTTTAATCGCTTTAATAATGGCGGAAGTATTTTTTTTCTAATAGATACATTTCAAAGGAGAGCGATTTAATAGATAGTGTTTTAAAATATTATTCTGATCAAAGACGGGGAAGAAAAGGGGAATTTAGAAATGTGGAAGAGGAAATTAAAAAAATATATAAAAGTTTTTTCCCCTCGTTTTTATATAACTTCTTTTTTTTCTACTTCTTCTTCTTCTATCTACAACTCTACTGGACAGGTGAACGGACCAAACGCATTTCTCGATGGTAAAAAAGAAGAAAAAAAAAATCTTCGCCACAAGCAAAATTTACGAGACCAGGTCACTAATCATTTTCTCTCCAGTTCACAATTTTGCAACTCAAGAGATAGGCTACTTTCTTCGCAAATATTCATCAATGATTTGTTTCCTTGTCAAAAACGAGTCCGTTTCTAGCTCACAATCACTGTGATAAGAGGAAAAACAATTTTCTTATTATAGTATTATACACGGGCGAATATCTTATCGATGTGAACGTGTCTGGCATCCGATTACAATATAAAACATCGATCGGTTTACTGAATGTGCGGAAATGTTGTTTAAGAAAGAAGTTCACAATAAAATTACGACCCATGTGTCAGGATACCCTGTAATTAGTTATTTATTTGTAACGGAAAAATATCGCCGAGCGAACGCGACTTGAACGATGAAGACTTGAGATAAATGGAAAATAACGAAGAGCCAAAGTGAAGATTTTAACGAAAAATTCTAAATTATGTATTCATCAGAGTAGTTTTATTTGCATAATGAGTTCATTATGAAGTCTAATTCTCACAAATTAATGTTAGAAATAAGGAATCGGAGACAGGAAATTAATCAGCGAGAAACGCTTCCATTGAAGAGAAGAATTTCCCTTGAGAAGGGACGATTGAATGCATAAATAGAAGCTTTATGTGGATAGTATTCATTAATAGTTATATTTTTTTAATGAGTTTCCTCCTAATCGAGAGTCTACCGTATTTTAAGTGAGATTCTCTAACCTACCATCGCTTTAAGATAGAACAGCTTTAATCAAATTGTAATAGAATCTAGACCAGATTTGCTTGAAGGAAACTTTTTCCACGTTAAAAAAAACATCTTCTAATCCTCATAAATCTACATTCATTGTTATTGAATATGAATATTTTTTATTTTTATTCAACTAGATATTTTAATAACGTTAAATCTAATTTGATTACGAGATTCAAAATTTCAAGATTCTTAAGCTACTAGTGTTTGAACTGGAGTTTACAGCGATCCCGTTTTAAAATAAGCTTTGATTTTCATCAAACTAGCAGAATAACTCCAAATATCTTTATCATGGCCGTGATTTAATTTACAAATTTAACCTTTTTTTTTTTTGTAAAACATGGAAAAGTCTTGTATCATAAACAAAAAATAAAGATTCAGATTCTTCTGGGCGATAGTGATTTATTGAAGAATGTCACTTCATATTAATACTATCACCACAAATTCTTGTTTGTCTTTAACGTCTTTACTGATTGGCTAGGTCGAGGTTAATGGATGATGAAAATTTTGCTTCCAGATAATTTTCAGTTTACCTTTAAAGCTAATTAATTCTAAATCCACACCTCCTGTTAAATATTAATATGCTTTAAAGGTAACATCTGACGCTAACTTAATACCTAAGCGGTTACAGTTGGCGTAATTACCTTGCGCAAAACGATACATTAGATTAGTGATATAATTTAAAAAAGTATTTTTTTTAAATTAGTAAACGATTCTTTTCTCTATAAATTTTTTCTTAAGCTTAAAGAATATATTTTTCTTTGTTTTTTATATTTGCTGAGAATAGCGTGGTTTCAGAATTCTCCAAAAAAATATAATAATAATAATAAACAAGTCAATAATATTACAGAGATGGAATACCTTGTTTTGTTATTTTTTGGTGGAGAATCACACAAACATGAGAATAATTTAAACAGAGCTTTTTCTTTCAGTACATAAGATATTTTCTTGGAGACGCATCGTGTCATGAGAATGTCTTGAAAATTTTTTTAAGAATTTTAAGTGAATGTAAATAAGAAAGTAATAAATTTAAGCTGGAGTTAATGCTCCAAACACAAGGCAGAGATATTAATGGAAAAATGGAAGAAAAAATTCTGCGACCTGTATTCGAATCAGGGATTTGACTACCTTGTGGTCTTTAGACCACTTGGAATGGTCTTCTTGTTCCGTGTCTACGGTAGTCCAATTGGTAAAGCCATGAGCGTGATATGCGTGATCCCTAGATCGAATCCAGTTTGCAGAATTTTTCCTTGATTTTAGCATTAATTTCTGTGAATGCAGATGATTATTTGGGAGGATTTGGCATCGTACATAAACGAGTCACTTCATACTAGTTTTGGTAAGTTTCCACATACCTAAAATTTAAAACTTAAATTTAAAAATATACTAAAAAAACTTTGTTTTGAGAAATGCAGATATTATTTATGATTGAAGGTTTCAGATGCATTAGATTCATAAGTTTGGATTCTCATCCTGTATTCCTAGCCAATCATTATCTTTTATAATTTCTAGTGTTTTTTTTATATAGAAGAAGATCTCAACGTTATATTTTTTAAACAAACATAACTCTAGCAGTAATAATTTTTAAATTATGCGAGCTTGAATTTCCCATTATGCAATCTCATAGAGTGGACACACTCCCTTCATCATGAAACAGTTAATATTTAGACTTATTAACTTCATCGTTTAGATAAGTTTATATTTTAAAAATCCATTTTTACCCAAGATAATTTTATGAAGGTTTTAAGCAAATTTTTATATTGTTACTTTTAAGCATAAACTTAATAAACAGGAAGAAAGGAAAATAATTTAAGGTTTTTAATTTGTTATTTTCACATATTAAATATACTTTTCATAATCTCGTCAAATTTAAATTTAAAAAAATAGCATGAGAACATTTCCCTCTTAATAACTCATTTTAATGAAATTTCACGTACAAACATGCTAATTCAAGTAATTGAAGTGGAAAACCAGATGACTGACATAACTGGTTAACTTAGCCTTTTTACCTAGAACCCTTTAAAGAGTAGAATTTTGTAAACAGAATTCCTTCACTTTGAAAAGACAAATTTGACTTAATTTAATAAAAAAATTAATTAATGCATGAATCCCTCTTTAGATAACATCTGACGTACATAATATTATTTGTTTTTCTCTCCTCTTCACAGCTCATCATTTATGATGTTTTTAACCTTTTTATTACTGAAATCTTTTCTTTTCCTTGTACGCCCCTTTACTTTAGTTATTAAAGTAGATATCAGATAGGACTGAGTATCGTCCAAAAATTGCATAACTATTTTTTATAATTAACTAGAAGCGTTGAAAGAAGCTCTAATTTAATGTGCCTCTTCGGGAAGGAAGATTCGCTTTATGATTTGAAACGAGTAAAAACGTTTATCGAAAGGAAAAGCGAAGAAAGAAACTGGTTAAGAATGAAGTGAGCAAAAAACAACATATATTATTTCATAAAAGTCCAGTTTAAACGAGGTGCCATTAAAACCGTATATTAAAAAAAACTATTCGTCAGCCCCTTTGAAGCTAATGATATATATTATCGCGCATCTGTATTCTTTAAAGACGACCAACCCACTCACAGGCAAAATGCATTTATTATTGTGAACAAATATGTCTCCATAAATCATTTTTTCACTTACAATTTATTTTAACTTGAATTAAAATCTCACAGATATCCTTTTTCAACGAAATAGTCGGGAAAAACTTTGATACATAAAGTTTGATGTATAGTCGATACATAGTTTGATACATAGTTTGATACGTAGTCGATACATACATGTATATAGGAAAAAATGAAACGTGTGTGAAAGTTTTATGCTGCATTGTAAAAATCCTTACCTTTTCGAGTTCTTTTCCAAATAGCGAGGAAAACTGAAAGTCTCTATCTCGAAAAATGATAAAATTGCAGAAGCCTTGACGGTGTCATTCAATAGCATGCCAAAAGATTTTTCGAGAATTTTTACTACTGCAGTCTTAGCAATAGTATTTCGATATCACAATCTATCGGGATTATTGTGAAATATACAGGGCGTCCCATTTTAAAGTTTCCCCTGGAATATGTCGAAAGCAACACATGGGATTGAAAAAAGTTCCGAATGAATGGAGGAGGGGGGATCTATTTTAGTATCATTCGATTGCTCCCTCCGAGACAAATACAGTAAAACGTGTCTATAACGACAACCCACGGGACCAAGCAAAAGTGGTCGTTAAGGTGGTCTTTATATACAGGTTCAACCAAAATAATTACATATCAACACATATAATTGAAACCAGATATGTTCATTTCTTTTTTAAAAGAATCTAAGTTCCTTAGTTTGCACTTTCTTTTCTTCCTACTGAAAATTAAAGCTTCAAAATCAAAATGCTTTTTGAGTACATCCATGGTGTTTCCAAAAGTCCGACCGGTCGCCAGCAGATCACATGGTACGGTTGAATAGTTTATAAGTGGACAATTGTGTGCGTTGTGCTTTTAGACAGCTTTGATGATGATAATTCGAAACTGAAACTACGTCGTTAGAACTCAACGACTACGATTACGATTAAAAACATTTGATTATGTGGACAGCTAAAAAGTTGAATTTTGTCCTCCATTTTGATTCCACTGACCAGATAGAGCCCGGCTTTGAAGCCCGGTAAGCGAAGCGGTCGTTATTTATAAGATTTTCATCAACAATTTATAAAACGGAACATGCAACTCAAGAAATTACCAAAAACTACCATAATACCATTCACTTTCATGAGGAAAATCAAATAAAAAGCATGTGTCAGCATAAAGAAGACAGAGCAATTCCTGTATGCCAAGCTACACTGTTCCTGAAATGGTCAACATGATCTTCTGCTTTGGATTGTTGGTGATCCATTCATCGGATTTTGTAATTTTTTTTTGTTTTGTTCGGAATTCCATGCTGAACAAGTCTTTAATTGGAATTTTTCGTGTATCTGTTACGGCATTTAAGATAGGATTTGCATATTTTGAATGTGTCCTAATTTGCATATTTGGGATGATGAAAAGTGCACCATGGGATAGGTCACAACTTCCTATTCATTGGATTCATCAAAATTGACATATCTGCTTCGGTTACGAAAATAAAAAGGGGGGGGTCTCATTTTTGTATCCACCCTGTATACAGGTGGTCGTTAACACAGGTTTTACCATAAATGTCATTTGGAACGTTTTTCGATCCCATGAGTTGTTTTCGAGATATTCCAGGGGAAACTTTGAAATGGGTCACCCTATATACGAGGGGTGGTCATAAAGTCATTACAATCTACATGAAAGAACGATCGCTTTTGAAAATGTGTGGTGCCATTGGGAAGCGACATCCCTCGAGTGCTGGAGGGTACAAAGCGCCGTTTGGTGTAGTACCGCTAAACGCCGGCAGAGCGTCGAAAAAGGAGCCTGATAAAGTTCCTTGTGACCTAAAAATATGGATACATTGCAGCCTCTATGTGCAGAACTTGAAAACGTGACGTGACAGAAAAAATCCAAAAGCAGATTCGGATTCAGCACGCTTAAAATTACAAGAATAAGGCAAATTCATTCAAGATGATTTTTCATCGTTGGCCTGTGTTATTAATAATGTTACCGGAGTCGTCGATTGGTACCATATATGATCATAAATTGTGGAGAAAGATATTATTAAAGCTATGTTAAAAACGAGAGTAATTCATAATTTCCAGCAAATTTCATTTGCAGACTTCGTTGAGTTCAGTATATATTTATCAATATACAGGGTGATTTACAATGAGTGTAAAAATAAAACTTCGGCATTTTGTTTTTTTCAAATTATTCATAAAATTAAACTTTATAATCCATGGTTTGTAATCTATGCAATATAATACCACAGTAAATTATTTGACTCAAGAAGTTAAAATATCCCCACCTTTTCTAAGAAACCCTTTTATCCATGCAATAACATTTACAATTTTCCTTTAATAGGCACCCAAACGGCTTCTTGGCGATAAAATTGCTGATTTTCCACAACTTACCTTTTCAAGAATCTGAGGACCTGGTAGCATAAATGGTTTAAATAAAACAGAAAATACCTATTATAGTCTAAGAAAAGTTAATGTATCACTTGAAAACTCTTAAATTGAGCACAGTTTATCGAAAAACATATAAATGAAGTGATAGATAAAAACATTTTCAAACAAAGCAAAACAGTTGATGTGATATTCATAATGAATAAGGCCGCACAAACGATCTTTGTGTGTAAATTTTTTTCAAGAGAGGACCTCTGACCTTAGTTAATACAGAAAAAGTTCATTGTACTGCAAACCAGTCTTAAATTTTGGTCAGTAAGATATGAAAGCTATTTATTAAGAAAAATGTAAAAAAAAAATCTTGTGCTAAGAAAAAGAAAAATATAGTGGTCTAAAAATACTCAGTTTATATAATTATAATTCATATAATTAATATTTTTGTAAAGGAAAATTTTATAAATTTTAAAATAAAAACATTTAATCAAAGCATAAACAACATAAAAAATTGTAATTATTGTAAACTGAAGATGAGTGAAATTATTCGTTTATTTAATTTATCTGATTGGAATAAGTGTTAAAAAATTTGTCACTTCTAGAAAACGGACAATCGTGAAAAAAAATCGTCACTATAAAACAACTTACAAGATTACATCAAGAATTTCATTAGTACATTGCGCCAGTGCTGCGGAACATCATAAGTCAGTCCATCAATTTCCATATACATAATTGGATTTCTGAAATGACATTACTGACTGCTTTATTTATTTAGAATTTTTATTTATTGATTATATTAAAAAACAACAGTTTCAAATTTCGTTGCCGATAATGCTTGCGCGTGTTGTAATTTTCTTTCTTATTATCTATTATCTGTTTTTTTTTTAATATATTATTTTACACATTATGGTAGTCTCATAAAAATAGAATATCAATGTTTTTGTCTCAAGAACCAAGAATATTATCAAAATACTTGTATAGAATTTTTTTTTTTTTTTAGTATTTTGTCGCAGATCCTTTGCTCTGAATTAAAACTTTGCATCTTTTGGGTAGTTATTCAAACCTGCTTTTCATTGTTTGACTGAAAATTGATTCCACGCAGTCTTTATAATTACCTTCAATTCCTCAGTTGTTCGAGCTGGTGGGTTTCATTGTTGAATACGTTTCTTTATGTTACCCCAAACATTTTCATTTACGTTCAAATTTGGAGAATTACCAGGCCATGAAAGCGTTTCAATTTGATGATCAAGAAGCCACTGTTTTTTTGATTTAGAAGTGTGGGGAGGAGCAAGATCATGTTGGAATACACAAGGAACATCTGGAAATTGATCTTCAATTGAGGAAATGAGTCCGTATTCAAGAATCTTTTGGTATCCACTAAAATCCACTTTTCCTTTGAGAAACAATAATTTTCCAACTCCTACAGAAGATGCACCCTCATATTATGACATCAGCTGGATGCTTGACAGATCCATTCACACAGTTGGGATGAAATTCTTCACCCTTTTTTTCGCCAGACATGTCTACTTTCTCCAACAAGAACACAGAACATTGACTCTTCGCTGAAGATTACAGAAATCCAGTATTCCATTGTTTTTTTATGAAATCCTGGGCCCATTTGACTCTGCGTTGTCTTTGTGCCATTGTCAGCAACGGCTTTTTCTTAGGTATATATGGCATAAAATTCATTTCTCGAAGCCGTCGATTAAAGAATGGTGTCTTTGCTGGCTGTAACTCCTGCTTGCTTCCAGATGTTGAAAATCTCTCAGCGTGCCGAAGCGATGCTGGATGGCTGTTTTCCTCAAAGCCACATCCTCTCTTTTAGTGGTGATGCGTTTTCGGCTAGGGCCTAGCTTCCGTCCGGTTCCTTCAAAGTTTTGACTGCGAACAATGAACTTTTTCTGGCAATTTCAGTTTGTTTTTCGCCATATTTTTGGAAAAAATGATTTTTGCTTATCTTCAGGCGTTAGAGATACTTTTCGCCCCATCTTGATGCAATTATAAAAAATGCTGTAATTCTTATGCCTATTTTTATACTGTTGGAACATCCCAATAACCAATGTAGGGGCGTTAAATATAAACAAAAAAAATTTATTCTAATATTCTAATTTTATGAGACAGAAGTTGAAGCATTCTAATTTTTTGAGATGTTCTACTTACACAACTTACTAATTAGCAAAAAAAAAGTATTTAAATTTTATTATCATTGTTTTGCATTATTAAAAAGTAGAGCAAATATACATCAATTAAAAATGTATTGCAAATTTTATACCTTAAAGATCAATTTCAGGATATAATAAGCGAAAAAAAAAGTTTCAAAATACTCTATTTTTTTGAGAACGAGTTATACAATGGATCCAGCGTTCCTGCTATATCAGGAATGAATCGTGGAAGTCTTTTAGTTGAAACGATCAAGCACCTTCTGCGATTTGCACTGTATCTGCTCAATCGTATCAAAATGGCGACCTTTGAACTGGTTCTTCATTTTCGGAAAGACGGCAAAGTAGGAGCCAAATCTGGCAAGTAGGGTAATCGTGGTTTTTTCGCAAAAAACTCACGTATGAAGAGACCTCGGTGAGAGGGTACATTCAGGGAAGAGGGAGAACATTGTAGTGGTGGAGCATCCAGTTTTTCTCGCCACAGATCTGGATTCATTGTATAACTCATTCTCAAAAAAACAGAATAGAAAAGTGCGTCCTCCTTTAGATTTGTGGCGATCCTCTACTTCGACAGAAGCCGCCACCAGACGGCGCTTCCACTATCTCGCAGCCGCGAGACCACAACGAGAGATTCCGGGGCAGATGACGGCAGTGTTGCCAAGTTAGGGGATTTCCCCCTAGATTTAGGGGGAAAATGTCTTTGCAGGGGAAAATTTAGGGGGTAAATATTTTTAGGGGATTTTTTGGATAGTTATATTTTTTATTTAGGGGAGAAATTTTATTATGCCATGAATGATGGAACATTACCTAATAGAATTGCAAAACTCAGTGGAACTCAGTGGTTTGTACGCCATTCAGTTGTTTCTACAATAATTTCTCAAATTGCAAAGGAACATGATAAGTGTTACGCTGCTGAACAGTTGCTTAACATAATGAATTGCCCGGCATTTAAAGCTTATCTTGTATTTCTTAAAACCATTTTTGATGAAGTGTGCAAAGTCAATGCAATGTTTCAAGGTGAAAATATTGAAACTCTTAAAATATTTGAAAATTTGTATTTGCTGTACAGAAACACTCTTAAAAAATTTGTTGTACCAAGTCGGCTAGAGAAAATCAAAAATGAAGATGTAGTCCATTTTCCTTTTAAAGAACATGGAATGTATTTTGGTTATGAATTTGAATTGTGACTACTTTAATGAAAAAAATGAAGCTGATGATGTACGAGAGAGATGCAAGATGCATTTCCTTGTAGTTTTTGGCCAGGAACTGCAACAAAGATTACCATCAAATCTTTTTGTCTTAGAAAGGCAAAACCTTTTGAAATCCATTAATAGCAACTAGGCAATCAAAACCTCCAATCAAAGACCAGGAATCGTTCTGACCAAATTGAGGCAGAATGGTTAAATATTTCCAACATAAATTGGGAAACTAAATCTGGCTCTGGGCCATTTTGAGCTTAATTTATTAATAATAAAGATTCTGCCGGGAACCCAAGATTTAGCCATGTTGGTGCATTAGCTGTTGGACTGTTATCTTTACCCTTGTCAAAAGCTGCGGTGGAAAGAGCATTTTCAATTCTGTCAGTCATAAAAAATAAACTAAGAAATAGAATGTCAATTGATATGACACATTCAAATTACACTTCATTCAATCCAAGTGAACGTATGATCAAGTCATTTAATAAATGTATGTATAATCATATTTCAGGAGTGACGGAATCGCAGCCCACGAGAAAGACAGGCCCTGGCGCGGAAAAGTCACCTGACCATACTAGTCCGAGTAACAATGTAATCTTCATTGTTTTCATCTTGGATTTTAACAATCAATATTTTTTCCTTTGTTGGAAACAATGAAGGTTGGATTGTTGGCCGGACTACTGTGATCAGGTGACTTTTCCGCGCCGGGGCCTGTCTTTCTCGTAGGCTACGGACGGAATATAATGACGTTATAACTTTAGAGTCATTTATTTCCAGTTAAATATTCTTGTTAACTTGTTGTATAACGTTAAAAAATTACTGCTTTGAAACCTATTTCAATTATGTCAATAAATGACTTTAACATAGTTTACATCATTGTTTCATTGATTATTCATTAAAAATTTGAATTGCCACTTTTGATCCAATTACTTAAAACATCATTAACTTTACGGGGAAAATATAGGGGATTTTTGTAATAAATAGGGAGTTTCTAGGGGATTTTGTATCTAATCTAGGGGGTACTTTCTGTTTCGACTTGACAACACTGGATGACGGAGACATGCATAGACAACACACTTCGCTTCTGGACTCCACGCTGCACAGATCGAGCTCTCCCTCTCTCACGTCTCCACGCTGTCTATACACGATGCCACGTGACAACGCATAACGGACTTGTAAACATTCGCGTAGTATTCCTGTCAATTTGTAATTATGTATCTATTTTATATAGTTAAATTAAAAACCAGTTATTTGCACCAAAAGCCTTCTGATCATTTAAACAACGAAATGTGGCGGTCAACGCGATGCGTGCCCCACAGATTGCTCGTTCTCAAATTTAATGTCTATGATAAAATCGCAGATGACCTCACACACGATGTCACAATAGCAGTATTTTCCTAGCGCCCAATGCACATGAATCAAAATCCTTTGAAAAGATGATTTATGAATGTTAGGGCTATAATTTACTGTATTTGTGGATTTGTACTGCCAGATGCGCAACCAGTCCCGGAACTTTTTGATCGCACCTCGCTCAATAAATAAGAATTCTGAAATACAGAGACCAATGTTACAGGTGATTTATTTTTATTTTTACAATTTTTTTCAAATATTATTTTAATAACGAATTGAATGTGAATTCAATTTCTATAAAATAGCATAATAATTGTCATTTGGAGACAACGTTTCTCTTTTACGCTCAGAAAGATTACTGCGATTTTAAATTTATACATGTCAACAAACTGAAAGAAAAAGAAAAAAAAAACCACCAACACTGTGGTTTCCTTTTTCAAACGGTGTATTGTACATGCCCTTACGATTAAAATTCGAGTTTCTAAGTGAATGTTGTTACAGTTGCTATCTTTGTCACACTAAGTGCTCGACACTCTTCAACGAAACGGCGGTCTCTATAAACGCACTATAGACGCTCTTAAGCAAAGTTTTCATTAATGCAAAAAAAAAAAAAAAAATAAAATCCTTATCTCATTTTTAGAATTAAAGTTTATTTTATAAATGTAATGGGATTTTATAAAAGTTTTTCTAGCGATATATAAAAATTTGGGCAATATTTTAAACAAATTTTTTTTCGAATTCGTTATTTTTCCCTATTTTGAATTATCATGATTCAAACAAGGTTGATAATTTAATGATCAACATTCTCAGATGTTCAAGGAAAGAAGCTTTTCAAATGAAGATGAAAAAATTGAACTTTATAATAAAAATATTTCATAATGACTGAAGAGGATAAGCTAACGACCAAAACAAATCAGAAAAAGTTGCCCCGACAAGAAACGCAATTCTATATACACACCAAACATATAGAGTTATTTTTTCTTTCTTTTTTTTTTGAAGAACTCTTTAAGCCTAAAAAATAAATTCAGTTTTTTTTCTTAGACTGTTTTCCGGCTTCATGTTAAATTTTTTTCTTTTTTATTTTATTGCTGAGTTATGAGAGGAGTGAAGTCTCATAGAGATTCCACAGTGAATGGAATTAAAATTCATTAACCCTCTTAAAATAATAAAGAAAACCTTTAAGGTTTTTTTTGGTATAAATATTTAGTAAAATCATGGGAGTGCGCAATAGTTGATTTAAAACTTTCTTATGAATTGCAGTTGAGACAATGAAGAATTTTATTTTTTAATTTTGTTCCTACCAGCTGTAAAACATACTAATCGTTACGGATATTTTTAAATATTTAATGTAAGCCTTCTCAAAAAATACTGCTAGATTTGTAATTAATGATTTTTAAAATTCGAATTTCTTAAATGATTTTGGTGAGCATGTTAATTCCAGATACTCTTCCCTTACAAAATCAGAAATCACCATGATGATTAAGAATTTAACTTGAGTAGAGATCAGTGAACTCATACTGAAAACATCTTTGAATATGACAAAGTACATTTTATTCAAAATAAACTTTCTTATTGAATACGCTTTTTGGAATTAGCTCATCAATAGTACGATTCTATTCTAGCTTTTGTCTTCGATTATCCTCATCATCATTACACTGCAGTTCCTAAGAACAAGTGATTGGTTGGTTCATTAGGTTTATGGATGCGTCAACACCTAGGCCATTTTTGCGCTCTTTCACGTGATTAATATCTTTACACAATCCAGAGAATTCCATGAATAATAACTTTTACGCATTTCGGGAACAAATACAAGCGTCCATGCCCACGGCAGGATTCGAACCTTTTGACCCTGAAGTTGATCGATTTTGCGTACCAACAACGAACTCGGGCTGGCTTTGAAAATTCCCCAGATGTTGAGACCGATACAGTACCAACGGACGCACTTTGTGAAAAACCTAAGTACATTAAAGTGCTAATTAATTAACATTCATAAACGTTTTCACTAATCCTATTTCATATTAATCAAATAATATAGACAGCTCTGACTTTCAACTGAGAATATATGAAGAATGAACTTTTTACATCATCTTCGCAACACGCTCAACGAGTTTCTTTTTGAATTAAGAATTAACGATCCCATTTAATCTATTCACTTTCTTAGTCTATTTTTTATGTCACCATAAAATTTCTTTAGCAACTCTGTCATCAGACAGAGACTAGTTCTCATAACTGCCTTGATAACATGGCTTTCGTGGGCATTAGAGGCGTACTTCCTCATTAATCTAGTCGAAAGATATTGAAAAACCTCTTTAAGAAGTTTTCTCCATAAGAATTCGAACAGTCTGAGTGGAAAAAACTAGATCACAACCACGTTATAAATTTTGGCAAAATTATCATTAGATCTCATGAAAAAAAAAATCCTTTTCTACGCTATATAAATAGAAGTCGTTGAAAGGTGACTGATTGGTTTTATTTTTTTTATATAAATTATTTAAAAAAGTAGATATATGGATACATACATAAATTAATTTCATTCAAGTAATTAATTAATTTTTATAGAGTAATGCTTTATCAAGGAAAAGTTCTCTTCTCGAAGAGGTTCATAGAAATCTGAACAATATCACTATTATAATGAAAGGCATAAAAATGGAATTAAACAGAAATAAAGGAAATCTTTATGAGCATAGGAAATGCAATTATTAGTTTATGTTTGAATGTATGTGCGTAAGGAAAAATTATTAACGGATGGACTTTTCTTTTCATCCAACATAGAAAGTAATGCGCTCATTTCTTTTTAAACTCTCAAGAGGAAGTCTCATTTTCTCCAATTAACTCATTTCTTTGGGCTAAATAAGAATATTAAAAGTAAAAACAAATTATAAACTTTTTAATTTGCTTTTCTTCATATTTCCTCTTCCTTTCTCTCATAATCTGTTTGATTTTTTTTTCTCTTTCTGTCTTCATTTTGTGTTGGTAGTTTTCACGTTATTGTTGAATAAAAATTTATAAAATGAACTGAGGGAAAGTGAACCCTGAATGTGAGTTGATTCAAATAAATAGCAATATTTTTCCTCTTTCTCTAGAAAAATACTTTCGTTCGTTCACGACCTCGTTGTTGACCCCAATAAAAAATGTGTCTCACGTTCTTTTCATGTTTATTTGTTTACTTTCAATTAAATATTCATAAAAGGGAAACACCTCACTACGTTTTACAGTACCCGCGTTTGAGTTTAAAATTGAGCTTTTATGAAGATATAACTAATGCACCTTTTCGTTGAGAATTAATTGCAAAAAATTATTTAAAAAAAAATCTCAGCTGGGTCGAAGTGAATTTGAAAAACAAATGAAAATGAAAATTTTGAGGACAAAGGACTGAGAAATGCTAACTAATGAATATGTTTTGTATCAATCGTTCAACTTGAACCTTCATCTTAACCGTATCCCAAGGCCGTGACACAGAAACACATTTTCTTAATTAATTACTGAACGGCTTATCATAGTGAAATTATATTAAACAAACAGCAAGTTCAAAAGTGAATAATGGATAACTAGAATTTAAAGATGCTCACTTATGTAAATCGATTTACAGGATGGGCCTAATAGCATAAGTCCATTGACGAAATTGCACACCTAGAGACATTTCATATTTGTCTTTGGAGATGCAAGTTTTTAACATAATCTTAATTTAGCATAACTACATTTTTTTTTTAGCAAACCCCGTCAGCGAACTTATTGTGTAAAGGACAATGTGACCTGCAGGTAATATTTGGCTTCCGGTTGGATACATGACCAGAAGCGGCCGAGTAAAGTGAACTATATTCCTCAAAACCATTTGCTAAAATATCTTAGTTTCGATTACTCGACTAGTCTCCTCTATTGTCACTGGCGAAAGTAGAAGTTCATTGGTCGCAACCTGCTTCTGGTTTCATCGCAATATTCTTTTGATGAGCACTAACTATACAATCTATTAGAAAAATCTACCAGTGACACTATTATTCGTTTCCTCAGTGGAGCCATTAGTTTCTACAGAAGACCACACAAACGCAGGATTTTTCCTAGCGAGTTCAAAGTTTCCCCTTCTCGAGTTATTCAATCGATCCTTGTTTTGTAACAAAACGTAAATGAAACCGATAATGCTCACGGGAAAGCATCAACCCCGCAAGATCAGCAAGGACATTCGATTTCTCTACTCTAGCACTTCTGTCCGGTACATTCATTACCATTTAAATTACACTACTGGACTGCTTAATAGGGTGAAAAATTAACTCTTCGTATCTCGGGTTCTCATCAACAGATATTACAACAACAGGTTTTACAGAAACTTTGTACAGTCCACCGGAACTTTTAGAGCTCCGAGTTGGGGCAATTTATTCAAGAAATGGGGGCGTTTCCTCCGTAATATGACGGTGATAGTATTTCCAAGAAGTAATATGGCAGCGATATTATCTTAAGTCTTAGAACTCAAAACAGTTCCGTTCGACTATACAAACCTCTGAATGATTTCCTTTCGAGAATCAGGTGCTACCCAAAATTTCCCGAATTTGTTTTTATTCTGACCGAACCGTAAGAGGTACGACGTTTTGCCGATAGATGGTGTTAGGGGTACGTCTCAGCTGTAATTCTGCCAAGCGGTGTCATCCTATGTCCACGTGATTTTGAGTTTGAGCTGTTTTTGTCACTCTTTGTGTTGGTCGCGTTGCGATTCTTGATATTAAAGCTGAAGAAAACTGCGGCTGAAATTCACAGACTTTTGAAGGAGGCTTTTGGTGAACAAGCTTTAGGCCAAATCCAAAGATCTGAGTGGTTTAAGCGTTTCAAAGATGGTCGGAAGTCTGTGGAAGAAGACAAGCATTCTGATCGACCGTCAACAACCACAACTCTGGAAACGATCACGAAAGTGCGTGACGTAATCAGAGAGGACCGAAGTCAGACCATCCACGATGTTTGTGATCGCCTTGGACGGTCATACCGGACGTTTTGAGACGATTGAGGGAATACGTGAGAGGCAAAAGGCCAGAGATGTGGAAGAAGAAAGACTGACAATACTCCGGCGCGCACATCGCTCGCTGTGAGGGACTTACTCAACAAAAACAACATGACTGTGGCCCCTGGCGCCCTGCGATTCCTACCGCTTCCAAAAATTGAAGTTGCGGTTAAAAGGGCGGCGATTTGACTCCATTGAAGTGATCCAAGCGGAATCGCAGCAAATTTTAAACATGATCTAACCTGGGAACTTCCAGGAGTGCTTCCAGAAATGGGAACATCGCTGGAAACGATGTATAGATGCCCAAGAAGACTACTTTGAAGATGACGGTGGAAATTAAAAGGTCGGGTAAGTTCCGTAATTTATAGAGGTACAATTCGGGAAATTTTGAGTTACACCTCATATATGATCTAAACAGACTATATGATCAAAAGTATCCGGACACCTGTTGTCTTGCAATGCAGCCATTATCTCGTGGAAACAAATAGGATATTTGCCCTCCCTTTGCTTGTATCATAGCTTGAACTCTTCGAGGAAGACTTTCCACTATACCCTGTCTCAGCTTTAGTTGAGAGTGACGTCACGAGTGAAACGGTTATAGTTCATCCGCATGAAGAAATAGTTCGAATAATTTTCTATATAAAAAGTTCAAAATTCTTTCTGCAATCATATTTCATATTTTTCTTCTCGATATAATAAAAAATCGGCGGATAGAAAAGCCATTTGATGAAATTAAAAAAAACAAAAAAAAACCAAATTAAAATGAAGTTGATCTGTAGTCGAGATTATTTAATTGTAAAATGAAAATGGCGGCGTCCTGTTCCTACGTGAAGAACTAACGTGAAAGAGATGTGTCAGAAATCGAAGATGATAGAGTTTACACGAAGAGGATTAAAATATTTTAAACATTAACTTTAAAAAATGATATCGGACAGATATCATTCGACTAATCTACTTCGAGAAGCCACGTGATTATAGGACGGTCTAGCGTAGTACAAGTTTAACAGCGGAAGGATACGATGTTGTGCACTATGCCCGGTAAACAACGTCGTTCCGTGACGTCACTCTCAACTGAAGCTGACACAGGGTATAGTTTTGGTAGACATTGTGGGCAATATGATTCCATTCTTCCTTAAGAGCGTCGTTGAGTGCAGCCTCGGATGTGGGGCGGTGTGCCCTCGCCCTTAGACGCCGCTCCAATACATCCCACAGTGTTCGATGGGATTGAGATCGGGGCTCTGGGCAAACCAATCCATTTCTTTAACCCCATTCTCATCAAACCAGTCGTGGACACGCCATGCTTTGTGGCAAGGGGCGTTGATGTGTTGGTACAGAAACGGTCCAGTTCCAAACTGTTGCCACAAATGTTGAGATAAAGGTGGAGTTTATAGTTCCATTCGCCGAAACAAACGGGCCCAGTCCAAACCATGAGAACGAGCCCAATACAATAACACCACCACCTCTAAACCTCACAGTTGGCATAATTAACTCAGGTAGGAACCGTTCTCCGGGCATCCGCCGTCGGATTGCCAAAGTGTGTAGCGAGATTCATCAGTCCATATCACCCGTTTCCATTGCTCTATTGTCCAGTTCTGGCGAGCTTTACACCTCGCTAAACTTCGCTGAACATTGATGTGGCTAATAAGTGGCTTATGACCATGGAATCCGAGGTTATTCAGTTCCCGGCGAACGGTAGTTGCATCATTTGCAGAAGCATTTCGAAACTCTGTAACAATTGTTTCTACTGACGACATCCGATTGCTCTTGGCCACACGCGCAAGCACTCGACGGTCCCTGTCGGTCATTTTCTTGGATCTGTCACATCGTGGTTGCACTGAAGTTATTCCTTGAAATGTGTACTTGCCGAAAATGTCACCAACGATTGACCGATGAATGTGCAGAATAGCTGAGATATCTCGAACTGACGTGCCACCCAGGTAGCAACCTATGATGGTTCTACGATGGAACTCTGAGCTCTTGTGAACGATCCATGTTTAGCCAGAATGATGCTGAAATGCCTCCAGTGAGGTTTTACATCTGCATATATATGCTAAAGTGTGGTAACTGCTTTGTTCGACAGTTACAGGATTTGGAGGGGTGTCCGGATACTTTTGATTTTCGTTTAGTAAATAAGACAACAGAAAATGACAAGCCAAAGAAAGTTGCCCGATTATGTAAATGAGATGCAAATTCAATTTTCGAAATTGACTAGCAAGAGTGCCACATATTGACTGTAGTGTATGAGCGTATGATCACCCTAGGACACTGCTATGATGATGACTGCTAAAACACTGACAAGGATGAGGCATGCGCGGATCAGATTGTTCAGCGCTGTTTTGGGATCCTCTGCTACTCCTACTTCAGGGCAACTTCCAGCTCAAGAAATGTTTTGGGAGGCACAGGATGGTTTGCCAGACGTCTTCCCAGTGTATCCCAAGCATGTTTAATGGGATTCAGGTCTGGAGCATTTTCTTAACGAGATGCGCACGGTGGAGCCTTGAAAAGAAAGATGTTGCCATCTGCTCCAGCATGGGATGCAGGATCTCATCTCGATGTCTGACAGCAGTTAGAAATTTCTTTCCGATGACCTCGAGGTCGATGCGAATACCAATGCTGATGCCAACCCACACCATGATTCAACCACCCCCGAAATCTGGATTCTCCCGTGTTCTTCGTTCACGACAGATAAGGACAGGATAATTACCAGGCTGCAGACTGAACCTTTACTCATCAGAGAAGACAGTTGACCACTCATCACGGCTCCAATGATGACGCTCATCAGCCCATGTTCCACGGGTTCAGCAGATAACGGAATGCACACCATTGATAGCCGGGCATACAGTCCAACACGACAGAGCCGATTTCGTATGTTCTGGGTGCATACCCGTCTTCCAGTGGCAGTAGAAACTATCCCCGCAGCTCCGTCGCATTGCTGCACCGGCTACTTCTTGCCAATAAGGTCAAGTAGCGATCATTCTTGCTGTTCTTGAAAGCCAGTCTCTTGAAAGCGATTCCACAGTCTGCTAATCACGCTTTAGGATGTTCCAAGTGCTGCTGCCACTCTCATCTGAGTTTGACCAGCTTCAAGACGTCTTATGGCTCTATAGGCTTCGGATTCGGGCAAATCGTGTTGCAAGTCCAAGAAAAAGTTGCAGGATGCGCACTTTGATGATTAGGGAAAGTGAACACGATTTGTTTTCACTCCAGTATTTTCAGCCTTTTTAAAGCGCATTTTACCAATAAAATGAAAGTTTGGTTTTGCATCTCATTTGCATAATCAGACAACTTTCTTTGACATGTCATTTGCTCTTCTAATGTTCTTGTTTAATAAACAAAAATCAAGTACTTCTTTTTTATCGCTTCATATTCATTTTGAAATATACCCTTAATTTTTGTGAGCAGTGTAAGGTTCAATTTGTGCTAGATTACAGTCAACCTTCCTATAACGCGACTCACTCGTACCGCGTTAAATGGAAACCACGTTATGAGAGATTTAGAATTAGTACAATTAGATGAATTTTTATCGCGTAATATGGAAATGACAATGTTCATAATATTGTCGAGCTGCTTGTGCTATCTGTTATAATATTGCCTAGATTACTGAATTTAGAGGAGAATTGTTTGATAACTGAAACTGAAAAATTGCGATGTACACGCATGAAAATAAAACAGGGCATTTTTCCATTATTTTGACCATAAAAGTGTAAAAGAAAAATTCATTTACAGGGTGATTCAGAATTCATTGTACAAACTTCTAGGGGGGGGTAGTATGGGTGATTCTAAACAAAAACGTTCACATGAACATGGATCCGAATTTGAACGCTAACTGAGATATGAACAGAAATAAAAATTCCGCCACCAAGAACAACACGTTAATAACTCAGGTTTTATAATATCTAGGATGATTTAATTTGGGGGAATAATAGGGTACATAAAACTGTGTATACAGTTAAAATTTGATCGAATTCCAACGAGTAGTTTCCGAGTTACACAGTCAACATCGTAACACGCGCTGGTTAGTACTCACACGTTAGCACAATTAATCTAATTAAGCTGTACACACTAATAGAGAAATCATGTTATAAAGTATTGTTATAGTGTATGACTGTCGCAATTTTTGTTTCGCGTTATATGGAAATGACTCTGCTAATCAAAGCAAAGTTTAGACAACTGCAGATGTAGTTTTGATTTTTTTTAAAAAAGTGCGCTTCAACGTGACCCCCTCAAACTCCCTCATCTTATTTTGTCACGCTAAGCACTACCCAGCTCAACATGGATACGTAAATTGAAGGGTTTCCCCGAAAAGGGATCTAAGTCGTGTTATCGGTGATTTCGGTGTTATAGTGGAATAGAGATCTATCGTACATGCTCCATCAGGTGATGCGACCTGTTCAGCAAGATCGTAAAAAAACGCTCTCAAAACAGCCATGTAAGTTACTGTTGCGCGGAATAAAGATCTATGTAACAAACAAGATGACGTCACCCATGAAATAACGCTTTTTGTAATCGCGATAATAAGGGGAAAAAATAGGGAAAACCAATCCGAGTGGAAGGATACCCAAAGAAAAAAGTTGCGAGATTTTGGAAAACCGTGTTGGTTCGGACGAAAATCAAATTTTTTTTTCCCTATGGGTTAATCATGAACCAAATGGTGAATATATATATCGTATTTTGTACTCTAAACCTTTCGTCATTTACCTGCACATGTGATTTTCCAGTAGTCATACGATATATTTTTATATTTTAAATAACCTCTGCAATGTCCGAAGCAACCCCTCGTGTGGGGTTACTTCGGATTGTCGGGGGCTGTTTCGGATAAACTGCTTTTCGCCATTTTAATAAAATACAAGGTAGCTTTATTATCAAAAGAGCACGAAAATGTTATCACAACTTGCCTAACATTATCACATTATAAAAAAAAATCACAATCACTTGACTAGCAGCTTTGTTTCGTTTAGAAGCAGGGCTAGTAGACGTGACATTTCTACTGCGGCTTTCACTTTCTGTATCTTCTGGTGTTCGCTCAACACCACCTAAAGATAAGGCCTTAATACTCAGTGAGAACTGCGTCATCAGACTGAGACAGACAATGAAAGTTGCATTGTCTGTCTCAATTTGATGACGCAGTTCTCACTGAGTATTAAGGCCTTATCTTTAGGTGGTGTTGGCTCGCTTCATATCTTCCCTGGAAGGAAGATCTTGCCCTCTTTTCCTTGTGTAAGTTCTAACCAAACGCGATCGAACCAACCCTCTTTGTTGTGTCCGAATCAGCCCCACCACGCCAGAAATCAAATAAAACCTTGTTAAGGCCTAACGACGCACATGGCCGAAATGAAACTGCGTCACGTTTAAGTATAGTACAGGGTGAGTCAAAAGTCACGGTACACCGTTTTTCGAAAACCTTGAGGAATTGGGAAATCTGAATATTCCAGTAAGGAATGGGTGAGGTGGGCCGCCATCTTGAATCTAAGTCAATTTTTTTAAATGGAAAGGGGGTCGTGTAATATATCAAATAACATCAGCATTTTCTGACAATTTTATTCCTGTAAACAGATTTGAAGTAACAGTTATGGTTCAAAAGTTACAACATATTTTGTTTCATTTTGTAGCAGGTAACTGAAGATGGCTTTGACCACGGAGGAGAGAACTGAGGTCATTTTGATGTCTGGAGAACGAAGTTTCCGTGTCATAGCTGCAGATTTTAACAACCGGCACCCAGAAAGACTTTCAATTTCACACAACACTGTCAGGTGCTTAATTAAGAAATTCCGTGAAACCGGGACTGTGGTTGACAAGGCACGGAGTGGCCGTCCAATAAGTGCTACGTACGAAACAACCTCAACAATGGTTTTGGCGTCCTTTGTCAAGAGCCCAAAACGCAGCACACGACGGTGCAGATGTTCGTCAGTGGATAGATGCTCAATTTCCTGGTCATTGGATTGGCCCACGTGATGCTGTGGAATGGCCACCTAGATCACCTGATCTCACACCACTTGACTTTTATCTGTGGGGTCATTTAAAGCAACTCGTATATGCAGAGAAAATCAGAAACAGACACCATCTCCAGCAACGCATTGAAGAAGCGTGTGCCAGCATTTCTGCGGAAATCCTTCTGCGAGTGCATGACGATTGGATTCAGCGCCTTCAAATGTGTCTTGACCAAGAGGGACACCATGTTGAACACATTAAATGACTGTCATTTATGGAGAACAGTCCAGCCTGTAATTCCAAACAAAATGTGTTGTAACTTTTGAACCAAAACTGCTACTTCAAATCTGTTTACAAGAATGAAATTGTCAGAAAATGCTGATGTTATTTGATATATCACACGACTCCCTTTCCATTTAAAAAAAATTGACTTAGATTCAAGATGGCGGCTATGTTCGGTACATACCGTAAAAGATAGACCACCTTACCCATACCTCACTGGAATATTCAGATTTCCTAATTCCTGCAAGCTTTTCGAAAAAACAGGGTGTACCTGTTAACATTTCTCGTATAACCTCTACAAATTCACGAACAAACCTATCTCAAAATTTTTTTCGCACTCCCGAAAACAAATTTTATTTCTTATTTATTTAGCTTTGGTGTGATCTTTCTGGCGAATAGATTTTCATCATCTGTATAGTGTCGCACACTAGGGATAATTTTTTAGGCAGCGTGCGAATAGTTTCGACTGAAAAAAAGCCCAAGCCCAAGGATGCAACACGTTATTAGGTGTGTAGGGCAGAATAATAACTGGAAGATTGTTTCCACACTTCTGTATATGATAACAAATCGATACATTACATATGCAGAGCAAAAGTTCCTTGTGTCTGGTCATTCCTTTTTACCGTGTGATAGGGACTTTGCATTAATCGAGAAACGTCTAAAAACAAGTAAAGTCTACGTTCCTGCGAAACTTGATGAGGAAATTCGGTGTGCAAAGTCGTCCCATCCCTTTGAAGTAAAGATGTTGCAACAAGAGGATTTTGTTATGTCAGCGTCGTTGAAGACAGCATTTACAAGGACCCGAAGCTGAAAATAACTAAGTGCATGTGGATTCAAATAAAAGCTGACGTTTACATACGTTCTCATAATGCAATGGAGGGATGGGAAAACGAAGGAATAAAGGACAAACTTGATGCTTGCGGCCAACTTACCTAGGGAATATACCGTGCCAACCCCACTTAAAGAAGAAAAGAAAAAAGGATATTCGGGATATAGTGAATATTTTTTTGCCAGGGTATCAGGAATTCTACAGATGTGTTTTGGAGATTGAGTAAATAGGACCGAAAAATGTGGTCTCTGACTATTGAATCGGTTGATTTTTCTGTGATTTTGTTGGTTTGTTTCGTATTAACGTCCTTTTCAACTGCTATGGTCATTTCAGGACGGCATTATAGGGGCCGCAAATTTTGCCTCGCTAAAGCGTGCAGCCGGCAAACGACTACACGGGATCAACGGCTTTACTTCCCTTCCGAAGGAAGTGCGTGATTTCAGGATTTTCCCCCTGAAAAAATCCTCGTCGTCCTCGGGCGGGGTCGAATCCGCGTACTCGGGCATCAAAGGCGATCACGCAACCACTGAGCTACTGAGACCGATCTGTGATTTTTGTTGTTCTGTGTGATCGAAAATAGCAGTTTTTGGAGTTTACTTACAGGACGATTTTAAATCCTACTGGAAGCTAACGCTGTGTTATTAAGTCCATTTCATCCGTGATATGTATGGCTTTATAGCGAACGTCATGAAAATGTGTTATTTTTATTCTACAGACTGGACAATGTATTTTTTGTATATTTTTAAATGAAATAAAAATATATCAACCTTTCTTATGCTATTGCTGATATTTACCTTAAAAAATCATGGTGGAAAAGGGGTCCATCTGCACTTAAAACACTTAGATCCCTCTTCCATCAAAAATGTAAATAATGTTAATTTTACTTTATCAAAATAGGACTTATTCTAAAAATAACGTTATTTAGAGGCTGCAACATCAATAATCAACAATTTAGGTAAGCAGGTTTAATTTATTTTTTCGGGACGCAGGTTTTTAATGATATGGTAACAATGTGTTTTAGCCACTTAGATCCCTGTTCGGCGCAACTCTAGAATTAATGGCACCCCCACAAAAGCCATTTGTTTTCTATAGGCTCGTGTTAAGAACTTCACAAGCTCATCATTCTACGTACATAAATTTTCACTTTATTTATTTTTCTTTTTTTGAACAGCATTATCCACAGATATTCCGGGTAAAATATAGTATTAGCTCCCATGATAATTTCGCTCAATTTTTATTTCTTCTCTAGGAAACGAATCCCATGAAATTTCAAATTGGTCACAACTTCTCTAATAAAATTCACGTTCCTGTTCATCTTCCTCAGCCGTTTGTCTCGTACAAAACTCTTCCTTCTTCATCCATCATGCAAGTTTCTTTTTTTTTTCTTCAAGTTAAATCTCTCAGTTTCTTAGCTGCATGTGTATGTTTTTTGCACTTGACTTGTATTTCCTTTCGTGCAATTTGGAGGTAATGAGCTCAGTCGACCGACGGTGGAGAAAAGACTCCGTTTTTCATTTACTGGCTTTCAGTGTTAAAAATTACTCCGGCGCCATTATATCCTAATTCACTTAAATGACGAAGAAAAACGAAACGTAATATACAATGTGGAAACTTCTATCCTCATCTATCATCCCCAATTGTTTTGAAATGAAAAGGCGAAATGGAGGAAGCTTGGAGAAGAGGAAAACCGAGACTGGCGAGTAGGTCAAACGTAAAGTTGCATTTAATTTTTTTTAATTCAATTTATTTTTTATAGTCGCTTTATTTTTTTTGTTAATCATCGTTAAATTCTGTATTGAAATGTTTTCATTAACCCAGTAAATTATAAAAATAAAGTTGTCATTAAAAACAGAACGCTATAGTTCATGGGCTGCAATTCTATTCCGCATTCGGTTTCTTTGTTTTGATAATAATTAAAATAGCAAGAGAAACTTGAATTATTGTTGCTGTTGTTGTTATTATCCTTCTATTCAATCTAATTTAAGTTGCAATGACTGAAATTAAATTGGAGTCATTGTTTACCTTTCACTCTTAGGTAAGTTTCCCAAAACAACTACAACGAAATTTTCACTCAAGCATTAAGAAATTATAATTATCTCATACAAACACACAAAATTGACATCCTAGTAGAAATTCATTTTAAAATCTTTTATGCATTATTTCTACGAGATTTAAGTAATGCACTTTTAAATTAACAACAATTTTCTGTAAACTTGAGCTTATACAAAAAAGTATACTAAAGTCTTTGATTAGTTAACCCTCCTAAAACGCGATTCATTCAGAAACTCAGAATGAGTACATACATGCAGATAAAAAGATTCTGACTGAAATAAAGCCAGATTTATTTTCCAGAAAAAAAAAAAATTAATGCTAAATTTTTTTTCCACGGCACTCTACATACACTGAGTGAGCATATGACCACTTGACATGTTTATGCAAATGCGCGCACGGACGTCGCCACAATGTTGCTAGCGGGCCGGACCAATATAAAAAGGGAAGCCGAGTGTCGTCGACAATTTTTCAACTATGGGTAAACGACGCGATTTAACAGCCTTCGAACGCGGGATGATTGTAGGTGCTCGGAGCTATGGAGCGAGTATCAGCGAAACAGCAGCATTCGTGGGGTGCTCAAGAGCAGCCGTCGTTAAAGTATTTAAAGACTGGACGGTTAGCCTGAAGACGGGGTCTGAACGTTCGCGTTGTGGCCGCCCGCGGATGGTTGATGATCGGACAGAACGGAGACTGTCACGACTGGTAAAGGATAACAGAAGGGCAACTGTGCATCAAATCACTGCTGACCTTAATCAGGGGTCCTCCAAAACGGTCTCTGAATGCACTGTCCGCCGCACACTGCATCGCATGGGATACGGAAGCCGAAGACCTGTCCGCTCACCTTTGCTGTCTGCAGCCAACAAGCGGAAACGACTCCAATTCGCTCAGGAGCTAAAGGACTGGACTATCGAGCAGTGGAAACAAATCATGTGGTCTGACGAGTCACGATTCCAGTTACATCATGCAAACGGCCGCGTGAGAATCTGGCGGAAACAACACGAAAGCATGGACCCCGCATGCATGAGTACAACCCTTCAGGCCGGTGCGGGCATTGTTTTCCTTATGGTCTTGGGAATGTTTTCCTGGCCCGTTAATACGAGTTGAACAACATCTGGATGGCACAGCATATCTCCGTATCGTCGCCGATCATGTCCACCCTGTCATGTTGATGGCGTACCCCAATGGAGATGGCTGCTTCCAGCAAGACAATGCTCATGCCACAGAGCTCGTATTGTGCAGGAGTGGTTCCAGGAACATGAGGGGGACTTTACCTTACTTCGGTGGCCCCCACAATCCCCACATCTCGCTCCAATTGAGCATTTGTGGGACGAAGTTTGAAAGAACCATCAGACGGCTGGATCCACCACCGTCCAATCTAGCACAACAAGACAGTGCTATCCATCAGACATGGTGTCAGATTCCTGCCACCACCTTCCAACATCTCGTGGAATCAATGCCACGAAGAATCACCGCAGTATTAAAGGTAAAAGCTGGCCCAACCAGATACTGACGGGGTGGTCATAATAATATCCTCACTCAGCATATAAGATAGATGGCGTTGTCAGGTAACAGACGTCAGTTTATGCACATTTTCCAGTAAATAAAAAAAGCAACACTCGCAGCAAACGCTATTTCGGAAGTACGAGGGGCGTTCAAATTTGACTTGGACTTGATTTTTTGTAAATTTCATTGTTGCAAAAATCTAAAGAATAAATCATAAGATATTCAGTGTGGGTTTTATTGTACGCCAACCTCGGCTGTTTAAATTAATGATGAAAAATAGGAAAGAAAATTCCGCAGCCTGGATTCGAACCAGGAACCTTTGGCTAACCGCTATTTACATGACCTTAGGGCTTGATTGGAGCAGTTACCTAGTCCGCAGGCCGGGACTATCTTTCCTAAGGCATAAAATTCATTAAAGAATAAATTATAAGATGTTCAGTGAGGGTTTTATTGTGCGCCAATCTCAGGTGTTCAAATTAATGATGAAGAATAGGAAAGAAAATTCTGCAGCCGGAGGGATAAATCATTAATTTGAACAGCTATCTTTCTTATCGTCTTTGGGAAGACCGTCACAATTTTTGTTCCCGTTATAACGAAACCGCGTTGTGAGAATACCGCGCTATCGGAGTTGACTGCACATGTGTTTTAAAAATTTAAATTTAAAATGTAATAAAGTCTCTAATGTTCAGAACAAGTTAGCAAAATCTGATTTTCATCGTTCTCTCTTGGAATGAAGTTTTTATCAGGCACGAGTAAGTGATCATAATTATAACTGAAACTGAACGATTATAATTGTCTAGTCTGGTCTAGCATGATGGCAGCCTCTAAACGGCAGACTTTGTCTTCATTCCAAATATCAAAGAGGGCCTTTATCTCTGCCTCCGACTGTCTTAGCCACTTTCTGGTAATCAATTTTTTTCCAGGACCACTAGAAGTGGAAATGTGGTAAAGGGCAAAGAACGAGACTTGGATATGTGACATCTTGCTGACGCCAATTGGCAAAAATCTCTTCTAAAAATTTAAGTTGTCGAAAAGTCACCATCTTGATTAGAATTGTAGAAAACTCGTTAAGTATGGTTCAATTGTGAAGATATATTACGAAAAAAAATCTCATTTGAAGATTATTTTTGGAATCAGCCTACAATAGCGCTCAGAAAATAAGGCACGAGTACAATTTTTTATGTAAATTTATAAACGATTATCGGACTGAACCAATATTTTAAAGGAGGGTGTAGAAAGGTGAAACATTTTATAAGACCCAAACAATTGGGAGATAATTCTCATACAAAAACTGACATTCAAAAAATGATAATTCACACTTTTGCTAGTTTGGTGACATTCAAAAAATAAAGCAAAAGGTCACTTTTGCTTAAAAAAAAAAAAAAAAAAAGTAAGTTTCCATTGTCACCACAAAATGCATAAAAATAATTAACATAATACTTCTTCAATTTTTATAGGAAAATGTCAAATCAAAGGGTACATCTCGATTTGAAGGTCCAGAAGGCAATTGCAAAAGCCGCTGAGAAGGGGATATCTTACAGCAACATTGCATCTGCTTTCGATGTTCCAAAAAGTACAGTAAGAAATATTATTCAACGAAAGAGAGCAAGATGAGACCTCCAACGAAAGCCTAGATCAGGAAGACCACGTACTACCACAGAAAAGGAAGATAGACTGCTTTGTCGGTTATCGAAAGCTAAGCCCATACTAGCAGCAGTGAATTTGAACCGTGAAATGCAAGAGGCTCATGGGGGGTTAAAGTTAGTGTTTTCACAACAAAACGGCGTCTAGTAGAAGCAGACTTGAATGGTGGGCGTCCTGCAAAGAAACCTCTCGTTACAGCAGCGAGCAAGAAGGCCCGACTTGCCTTTGCAAAGAAGTACCAGCACTGGAACTCCAACGAATGGGCGAAAATGCTCTGGAGTTTCTACTTTTTGGAACAGACGGAATACAGTATATTCGACGCCCCAAGAACAAGCGTTTCAATCCAAAATACAAGTGCCCACAGTGAAGCATGGAGGGGGATCTTTGATGGTTTGGGGTTGTTTTAGTAGAAGTGGGATGGGTCCTCTTTTGCGTGTTGTTGGTACTATGGACAAGAGAACCAATGCATCCCCACGGAAAAAACTACATGCCCAGAGGCTGGCTATTCCAACACGACAACGACCCCAAACACACGTCCAACCTTGTTAAATATTATCCGGCTTCCAAAAAAGTTCGAGTACTTGACGGCCATCTAAGTCCCCTGATCTAAACTCCATCGAAATCTCTGGGAGGTTCTGTTTCGTCGCTGCGAAGACAAAAAGGCATCGAACTTAGATGAAAAATTTCAAATGCTTCAGAAAGAATGGTTTAAGATTCCGTCCGAAACCATGACAAAGTTAGTCGATTTTATGTCTACCAGTTGTCAAGCTGTTATCAAGAGTAACGGCTATCCGACTAACAAGAGAATCCGTCTAACATGTATGTCACAGATTTCCACCAAATTGAAATAGGTTACTCATCTGAAGCTACTATAGATGCTTGCAAAATAAGGAAGTGCCAAATTTTGTTTCTTTCAAAATAAACCGAGAAAACGAAAAAATTTGAGCCCATATAGTCATACAGACTCCATTGTTAAAGCTGTGTGTATGTGTAATATTTCGCTCTCCGCTTATTTCCTCACTATTCAACAATACGCACAAATCCACTTCACATGAAAACAGAGACAAATGAAAGAAAGACTGGCAGTGACCTATTCAGTCATTTGTTGCTATTGGTAAAAACCTAAGATGGCGTATATTCTCAATGTAATTTCAGCTGTTTTAGTAGAGGATTTCTGGAAATATTAGTAAGCATAACCTGTTTTCTGTTTTTTTAAAAAAAAGTTTATTGCACTTACTAACGATGACTTTTAATGACTTCAAATTGCTCAATTAAACAAATAAAAAATAAATGCTAAGTTTTTCTGGTGGTTTCCCCAATAAATTCAGCCAGATATCTTAGGTAGATATTAGAAAAAATTAATTCTTTGCGATTGATTCACACTTCGGCGTCGGTGGCTCAGTGGTTGCGTGATCGCCTTTGATGCCTGAGGACGACGAAGATTTTTTCAGTGGGAAAATCCTGAGATCACGCACTTCCTGCGGAAGGGAAGTAAAGCTGTTGGTCCCGTGTAGTCATTTACCGGCTGCACGTTAAAGAACCCTTGTGAGGCAAAATTTGCGGCCCCTATAACGCTGTCCTGAAATGACCATAGCAGTTGAAAAGGACGTTAATACCAAGCAAAGCATAGCAAAGCAAACCGATTGATTCACATGCATTGCCTGGGGCGATTAGCTGTTTCTTGCCAATGCCAATATGGCGGCGCGAAGGCACTGACAGTCTCTCTTCCTTTCATTTGTCTCTGCATGAAAGCAACGCTATCGCTTCCATGGTGTGCTTACGCGCAAAAAAAAAAAAAAGGCTATGTGGGGTTCCCTTCTAAGTACTAATGTATGACATCATCTCTTTTGATTTCTCACTTTTGTTTCAGATTTGCACTGGTATGAAGTATGTATCAAAATTTAACCTGTGCCTTATTTACAGCAAGATGTTATAAAAAAAAAATTGAGATATTTTTATTTATAAAGTTGTATTTCCATGTCTTCTACCACTTGTTGAAAAACCTCGCAAGTCTTATTGTTCTGTTAGAATAAAAGCCAAAAATTGTACTCGTGCCTTATTTTCTCAGCGCTACTGTAGATTCTGTTACAACTTCAATTTTAAATTTGCTGTCGGAGGGAACTCAACAATATGCTGAAGGTTTCTACAGACACCTGTGCTATTCAGACGGCATTGCAAATTTCGGATTGGTTTGGATTCTCTTCATCTGAGGTTCGAAAACAACCAAATGGGCGAAAATCTCCCATTCAGTCATCCGATTCGGAAGAAAACGAGCCTGAGGGTCAGCAGCACTCACTTACATATGCTTGCATCCTTCCCACGTCGATCGGATTTAGCCAAAATCCCCATTTCACTTAGTAATTGCTCTCATACCAGACCAGACATTAAAGACGATTCCTTTCACTAGATTCTAGCGACTACTCAGAAATCAAAAATCCTCGGGCGCGTACTTTAACGCGATTACATGAAACACCCTCTGGTTTTCATGCGGTCGATTACAGGTGACTAATGGTCACTATTTGTTCTCTTTCGATCATGATCCGGCTTTGCTATCTTCTGGCGTGACATGTCAATAGTGTAGAAGGAATCGGCAGTATTCTATTTTATAATTTAGGAATCATGGAAAGGCATCATTAGTATGATTTCACGTTAATAACAATGTAAAGGTGAATCTAGTCCGATTCCAGAAACCAACTTTTAAATGTGACATGTTTTTCTTTCTTTACTTGCTCATTCAGATAAGGCCACTATGGTAATGAGACAGGGCCAACAAATTCAAACGAAATTTTGCGAGTTTTCTTTCTATTGACGCCTTACGCAGTGCTGTCACAAGTATTTTGTCCACAGTAGATACTTAGAATTTTTATACGAGAAATTTAAGTATTTGGAAAAAAATATTGTTTTCATGGTAAACGATAATCACAATTTCAGTTATTATACTTAAAATATGGGCGTGGCCATAGGGTGGGGTACATTAAAAAACTGATACCATCTTCCATCAAGATTCTAGTCCCGTCTACATAGCGTACGATAAAATTCTACCAAGAACGAAAATTGCGGTACATTACACAAGAATAACGAATTCCCTAGTCTGTGGATTGTATTGTGTCCCAAAGGAGGACGTCTTATCTAATTATGGGCTGTCTTTGTATGTATACCCAATTTCCATTATTGCTTTTGCGGATAACGAGGAAAAGTGTCTTCGATTTAATAGAAATCATCCCAAAATAACGTTGGTCCAACCTACCCAGAAGAGCCTTGGTCAAAATAATATTAAATATCCCCACTGGATGTCAATAATGTGGATTAATTCGTGAATGCCGAAAAGTTGCAGATGCCTTAACAAAAAAAAAAGCCAACGCAAATCAAATGGCGATACCTTTGAACAAGGTCATCCATCTTTTTTTTCAGTTCAATAGCAGCAAAATGACTCGATAACAATGACGAGATTAAGACAACCTTATACAAGTAGATAAGGTTTAGATCAAAATACAAGATATTCGCGGACCATTGGTGAAGGAGTATAAAGTCTGCCATTATCTAAACGCCCAAAATCTGAAGTAGAATTCTGGACGTGCTTTGTCAACTTAGAAACAGCTTGTCGGGCCAATTCACGACTCCATTTTACGGTAATGCCATCACCAGACCTACCAACTCGCCCGGCGAATAGTACTCTCGTAAAAGAACCCCTAAAATTTTCCCTTCTTTCCCTATGATGCACCAGCAACTTACTGAGTACTTATTTCACGTACGGTGTATCTTACTCCCTTAATCATTTTGACTAGTGTATACGTAAATGTGACACATTAAAACGCAAAGCACCTTTTTTAAGAGCAAAATCGGAACTTCTGCACATGCGTATTGAACATTATTATCGTCGTTAATTGTTATATGTAATTGCTGTTAATTTGATCATCAATGCTAGCAAAGTTCTTGATCGTGACGTCTTTGTGGAGTGGATTGTTTATGATACCACAGAGTTGTTTGCCGTCAAATTTTGACGTTTTCTATATTGTGTTAAATAAGTCCAAAAGTAAAATTTAGGTGCGCAAGTTTTATAACAATTAAATATGTTATCTACATGTACAATATATTTTACCCTACAAAAATTTACTATCACCCGGTTTTCCTCCAGAAATAGTTGGCAGGTCTGCATCACAGAACAAAGAATTTCTGACATTGAACAAGGACTTAATGATTGTGGAATTAATAAAAATTTATTTTGGACTTCCTCTCTATTAAGTTTACCTTGAATTAGATTTCACAAGATTATATAAGATTTTAAGAATATGGCAATTAAAAAAAACAAAACAAAAAAAAAACCGGTTGCCTTCTCGTGGAATAGAATCACATTTATTCTTGATGGAAAACCCTTTTTCAGGAGTAATTGCATCAACAACAGATTTCAGCCATAAAATAGAACGAAATTCCTTCCACACTTATTTCCATGTATATTGCAAAATTACCTCGAATAATCTGGGACTTGGCCAAATGAATTCAAATGGATCTGCAATAATGCACTCCAAATAACTAACTCGAAGCGAAAAAGCCATTTATACCCAAATTCCTTAAACTTCAACAGGTTTAAAGAAAATCTAAAACAGTTTTGCATTACTCTATAAAAAGAGAATCTATAAACTTGTGTTTATATTTGATAAGAAAAAAAAAAACCATTTTTGCTGGATGTGTACGACGCCACCCGATTCAAAAAGGATTAAATAAAATCTTGATTTATTTCAGTAAAAAGAATAGTTAATGGAGGAGGGTAGGCATCTGAAGCTGCAAACTTCTACATAGTTTTCAATCAAAAATGGTGCACGCGTCTTTCACCAGCTGCTAAAGATGATTTACCACTCTTCCTTGGGAGTAGAAGAAAGGGGGAAGGGGGAGTAAATTTATTTCTTAAAGAAGAGCTCATGAATGTTCGAGGATATTTAAATTATTGATGAAAAATATGGAGCCGATATTTGGTACACTTGTCACGGAGCGCTTTCTTTAAAAAAAAAATACCTTCAAGCACTCTTGTATTTACGCTGAATGTACAAAACAATGAAAGAAAATCTTAATCAGGATTTACGTTGAGGATTATACCCAGACTAAATTCAAAATAAAAGGACAGTCTAAACTATCCCAGAGAGCTGCCCATCGATACCCATAGTAAAACAAATTATCTTAACGACCTCGGATCGTGGATACATAATTAATGAAATAAGAGTAGATCTCTCTTGAGTATCCAGTTGCTCTTGCACAATCCTGTTGCTACAAGGCGCAACTGTATATCAATGAAAGACATGCAGCAACAAATGGTGGCTACCCACCGGTCATATCTACAAGTTCACTTAGAGCCGTGCTTAAAAAGCAAACTATCATTACAGATTTGCGTAGATTATAAGAAGACATACACCCTGATTTTCTCTAATTTTAATAGTTCTATAACGTTTCAAAGGAATGCTAAAGGTCCTCTGAATGATTGAGCCGATCATGGCAACTCGCACACAAAATATCTTGAGTATTCAGATAAAACCCCTCTATATAACGGGACTCTACATTAACACCAAATTTATAACGGCAAGTCACTGAAAAAAAAAACTTCGTTATATAAACTTGCTGTTATAAATTTGGTGTTTATACAGGGTGTTTCATAATTGGTGTCCCGTCTTTAGGTCCAAATAATGACTCAAGGGGAACAGATTGGGGGGAAATGAATATTGATTATTTGGTTTTAATGTCCCCTAATTCAGAATAAAAACATTTCGCGTTCCTGGGGGTGAAGGGGTAAATTTTGAAATTTTAATTTTGTAGGGGTAGGGGTTAGACCCCATGTGTTATTTAGAAAGTTGTAGAGCATCATATAAAATGTGGGTTTAGCAAAAAACCCAGTGAAAAAATCTCACCCTCAGGGACGCGAAATGTTCTTATTCGGAATTAGTGGACATCAAAACCAAATAATCAATATTCATTTCCCCCCCATCTGCTCCCCTTGAGCCGCTATTTGGACCTAAAGACGGGACACCAATTATAAAACACCCTGTATACCAGTACCTTCAAAACCGCCAATAAATATCAAAAATAGATCACAGGATGGTTCAGATGGTACCATTTTCTCGTTTAATTGCAAATTGTCAATTTTTTAAAATCCATGTCAATTAAGCTACGATAGAAATCAATAACTTACACTGGCTCACAGAATCCTCAAATTTAAGCACTACTGGATCTCGTGCACCAACATAAGTGAAAAAGCCAACTTGTCAATGTTGTTTCAACAATCCTAAATTATCTTCACGACATAACTGCGTTAATGGGATGTATGCAAAACGAGGGCATCTAAAGTCATTACGGTCTTGTCCACTTGCAAACTAAGAACCATACTTATTTGTCAAACATTTCTTTCCATAATTCCAAGAAAATGATATTCAATCTCATACTAGTTAACGAATACGGTACCTGAAAGCCCCCCGTCATTTCCTATGATTGCCCCCTACCATAATTTTTAATGCGAAAAGCCCAGTAAATATAAGAAATTTTCCCTAACAACCTGGATACTAAATTAACGAGTTTAATAATAACTATTCCGTATATACCGTAAATGCTCATTTAATCGCCAGTCTCGATTAAATGCCGAGGGGAAAAAATATTTTTTGCAAATAAACGTCGGTCTCATGGGATTCCTCTGCTCTTACGTGCGGGCAGATATTGAAAATTCGGCGATTGGGTATTATATTACGGTAACCTGGTATAAAATTTAATATTCAAGTGTGTTAACATTAAATAAACGCCGGTCTCGATTAAACGCCTGGGGGGAAAAAATGTTGTCAATAAACGCCGGGGCGTTTATTTGAGCATTTACGGTATCTATCTTCTGGTGGTGGAGTTGCAAATACACTGGTGGCCAAAAGTTTGGATCAACCGGCAATGTCAAGAAAAACTGAATTTATACGAAAACTGTTTTACACCTACAACTCTAAGTAAATATGAAACAATATTCAGGGAAGAAACAAATTTATTTCTGCGTTGTTGGTTTCTTATTACCTAAAATCAAAATAAGATTGGCCAAATGTTTGGACCACATTTGTATACATAAAGGGAAAAAAGTATTACATCAATAACTAATGAATTATTTGATATTTGAGATCATTTTGACTCTACAATATGTGACAACGACCTGAAATAGAATTAAATAAGCTTTTAATAACATTTGGCTTAACAGCTTTCTGAATGGCTGCTATTACCGTATAGACGCGCTTTTACCGGCATGCCGGAAAATCTGAGGTTCACCAAATTTCCTGTCTCCTTTTTCTGGTTCCTAAACCAGCATGCCGGAAAAAAGTGAAGAGGGCCGCAAAATGTGAATATTTTTTCGATAATTATTAATTACATTGTGTTTATAAACAAAGTGTTGCGTTGCAAAGTAACGTTAAATTACGAAGTTTATTCTTGTTTAGGTCGAACGTAGGATGATTATATTAAAAGTTTATGGGCATAAATAATATTAGCTGCGTTGATATGCAACTTACAAATATTACAAATTTAGTTAAACAGAAGAAACATTCTGAAAATGAGAAAACAATGCTAAATACAATGAGAACACGCTTGACATGCAAGCAATCCAAATACCACCAAACAAAACAAGAAAATGAAAATAAAAACAGAAAAAGTTATTCGTCATCTGACGATCAGTATCACTAATTTCACAGTCTGTCCTGTTGTCGTCATTTATATCAGTAGAAGGGTTACTGGTAATTGCCCGAGAATTTAAATCATCCGCCATTGTCAAACTGAAGACACAACAACCGCCTACTAGTGAGGGGGAAACTCAATTTTGTCTCGAATTCTCCGGCATGCCGTATAAAACGGGGTTTTACGGCCCCCTAGTCATCCTCGATAATATACGGCATGCCGGTCAAAGCGCGTCTATACCGTAGTTGTTCTCGAGATTTGTACCGAGTATTTTGGTAAATTTTTTGTTCCATGAGATGCCATACATTCTCTGTAATATTGAGATTTCGATTTCCAGGCAAAAGTGGAAATGTTGTTGCTCTCAAAATAGGTTTTCACACCTCGTGCAGTATAGATTGCGGGACTGTCCTGCTACTATCCATGGTTTTGCTTAAACTAGACTTTCCACAAAGAGATGAACACATTATGAAGATCTTTATACTGAGCTATTGTGCAATGTCCATCTATACTGTGAAGCTTCAACTTTCCGTTGCTTCCAATGGCACCCAGAATCGTCATTATTTGCCGCTTAATTCGCAGTGGAACAAGTGTTTCTTTATCACGACGCTCTTCATAAGAAGCTATATTATCAGGACCATCCAAACCGATTCGTTTTTCATCAGAAACCACAACCAATTGGAAGTCTGTTTTCACGCAGAAGTGTCTTAGCAAACTCCAGTCTCTCCTGCATGTGTTTCTGTGTTAGTGGCAACCTTTTGGGTATAATTTCATAGGCAAAGTTCTGAGCACGTAGTCCGCTGCGAATTGTTCTTCTTGAGGCAGCAAATTGCAAATTAAGTTTGACTTGTGTGGTGTTGACTACATGCCCAGATGTAATATCATGTCTCTTAATTTTTGATTTCTCTCTATTTTCTAATTAACATTTTTAACAATTCTGATAAAGATTTGTAGCTCACACGGGAGATTTCAGCAACTTTTTTGAAGTTTGTAAATTGCTTGTTAAAATTTCTAATTCGCTCTCGTTGGCTTTCAGTTAACATTGTACAATACATACGATGGTTTTAGTGCTCATCACACAATACGATGACTTGTAATATGCAAATTATTTGCATGTTTGTGATGTTGGTCCAAACTTTTGGCCAGTCTTATTTTGATTTAAGGTAATAAAAAAGCAACGACGAAGAAATAAATTTATTTCTTCCTTGAATATTGTTTCATATTTACTTAGAGTTGTAGGTGTAAAATATTTTTAGTATAAATTCATTTTTTCTTGATTTTGCTTGTTGGTCCAAACTTTTGGCCACCAGTGTATGAGCAGTTCAAAATAGCCTCCGACATTCATCTAGGCTTGCCAACTTTCAGACTGGCAATTCCAGGAGACTCCATGTTAATTCAGCGCTTGTTCCAGTCCCATTTCGAGACTCCCGGGCAATCTACATACATCCCAGTTAACGCCATTATGAAAAAAAAAAAAATGAAATAAATAAAAATAAAACCCCGATGAATTTGATCGTTGCTTGAAGAGCAGGCTATTATCACTTTTTACGATGTTGGATTGGTGTAAACGCTTTCGTGAACCACTAGAATGGCCAGTTAAAAACCTTCATTACAGGTTTTCTTGAAAACTGAATCGGCTATTTTCAGATTAAGTGCGAAGACATTCCACAAGAAATAATTGCTCAGTAAATATTCTGTGGCATGACAATACACGGCCCCACGAGGACAACAAGGATAAGGCAGTTACTGACCAATTGCATTGGAAGGCAATGTCGCACTGCCCTAATTCAACAACACCTAGAAAGAAAGCCGGTGCACTGAAAATTCACACATTGTTGCATGATCAAAGAACTCAATTAAGGGCCTATTGTTGGTAGAAAAACGATTAACAAGGTTTTTTTATGATGATGTGACTATGTATGAATTTTCAGTGTATAGGCTTTCTTTTTAGGTGTTACCTAATCCCGATTTGGCTCTGAGCGTATTTCAGTTTAGACTTTTAAAAGCAGTGGTTTCTGAAGTGGCAATATCCCCCTCCTCTTAGTGAGGTGGAGAAAAATGATCCATAGAGATAGTCATGGGGGACGGAAAAGATTAAAATGTGGGAGAATCACAGGAGTGATGTTTTCTGGGATAAATCAAGGATTATATGGTGCCAGAATGTAAAACTGCACTGTTAGAGAACTCTAGAATTAGATAATTTTTAGGTAAAAAATAGCATTGGTAATTTCGATCTCGTAAAAATTAACATGCCTATCACATGAAATGATTTTAAGCACATTTTCCAGAAATAGAAAAACAACCTCGTTTCTCTTCAAGAATTCCCAAATCGTAGCTGTTCACATTGGGTAGGATTTAGAACTAAACTCCATATTTACAAAATCTAGGGAATACCTCACTAAGAAACAACCTGTCATTATTTTTTTTTAAATTGTTACTTTAGTGATCAAGGTAATTTCTATCCTAATTGCCCAGTTTGTTAGTTACTACTGTACATGTATTCTTAGAAAAAAAATTGGCGATTATTATTTTAGCATGTGCCATCTATCACCCTATTGAATCCATCAAATAACACAGCAACATGGTTATCCCCTTCCTCTCATTCATTTCATTTACAGCTCTCATGAATAAACTTAACACATTGTTATATAATTTCAAGCTGCATTTGTCTTCTTGGTTGATTTTAAGAAAAGTAAGGTTAATATAGCATGGGAAAGGTTAATTCAACACATACTCTTAACTTACCTTCACTGATTAAATATTAAGAATTAAGGATATAAGAATAGTCTTGCATCCAGCTTCCTCCCTTCTGAAATCTTCTAATCCTTGATATAACTTAACGATAAGCAGCTTTGTATAAACAAATGCGAATTTTTTCAAGTTACATCAGACTTCAATTTATGTAAGATTACTCAAGTTAACCAATTATATAATATCAAATTAATCTAGTTAAAAAAAAATTCGTAGTGGCTTTGGTTCAAAACCAACATGGAAATTGACAGTGAATACAACCCAAATGCAAAAATTTACCATCACTGTGTCTTTTAGATAAACAAGTTTTATTCAGGAAAATAAGCAATGAAAAACAAAACACATTAATCTGCAATTGTAAAGCAACATTGTCAATGTGCCACCATCAACAAGAAGAGTACTAGAACTTGGTTAAGACTATCATTCAGCTAAGAAGAAACCTTTATAGAGTTCTTTACAGATGAAGAAACGACTGAAGTGGGTGAAAGAACGCAGTTCATGCAGTGTAGAAGATTGGAATCAAATTAAATTGTATAGAGTGATGAGTTAAGATTTTCTGTTTGTTATGGAGATAAAAGAAGCACAGTCGTTCGCAAAAAACATGAAACATTAAAAAAAAAAACAAAACAAACACTGTCAAGTTTCAAGAGACTATAATGGTATGGTGGTGCATGAGCACTCACGGATTTGGCAAGATGAAGAGAATAAATGGTTACTATTGGTACTGTAAATGCATCTGGATACCAAAAAATTCTTCAAGAATGTTTGATACGGTTAACTCCACTCTACCGGGAACTGCACGGTGCAACTCCTCACACTTGCAAATCAACAATGAAGTGGCTGAAGATGAACAAAAAAAAAAATCACTGCTACCTCACTGGCCTCCAAACAGCCCAGACCTTACTCCGATTGAAACCTCGTACAAAAGATGACTTAATTCAGACTGTTGTAAATGTGTGGGAGAAAATCACTCCTCAAGTGTCAAAAGTTAGTTTCTACCAATGCCTGACCATCTACATGCAGTGATCAAAGCTAAGGGCGGAAATACAAAATACTGATTGTAAATTTTTGTATCAAGTAAGGTGGCGATTGTTAATTTATGCATCTACATTAAAATGTTAAAAATTTTATATCTTTTTATACAGCTGTTTATTTCATTCCATTATTTGTGTGGATAATCACAAAACTGCAAACAATATTGCCTTACAATTGCAGAATAACATGTTTTGTTTTTCATTGCGTATTTTCCTGAATAAAACTATTGTTTATCTGAAAGACACAGTGATCATAAATTTTTGCATTTGGGTTGTATTTGAAAGAAAAACAGAAGACCCAAAATTTGCCCTCTCCGCCCTCTCATGTATGGCCACCATCTGACCCTAAAGTTTACTTGACGGCTCTACAGAGAAACACCTGGACATGCTCATATTCCCTTCAAAAACAATTCAAACCATGACAACCATATAAAATGAGTTCAAACTGGAAAAAGTAAACCTGTATGCTTACTGCATGGACTGGCAATACAGTTTTACTGTTAAATTAAAGTCAGCAAAATTAATAAAACTAAAGTTGACAATTTTAAATTATCAAAAAATTGAAAACCTGAAGTTGCAAAGAACTCTTAAGGAAAATTCAATATTAAATAAGTCACATTATTAATCTGATTTAATTGTTAGCAGTTAAATTTCCAAGTCAATAAAATAATAATAATAAAAAATGTTGCTGTATTTCATAAAGCAGGACATGGGCCACATTAATATGAGATTAACCTGTAAGAAGTAAAGTTTGTCTACAGTAGTGTTCTCTCAACCTTTCTGACTCTAAGAGCTTTTTAGAACAGATGGAGCCCCTTAAACAAAACAATTATTCCAACAGTGTGTACGATAAATTGCAATAATTTTTATTTGTTTTATGATTTATTTCAATAATTTTATTTATCTTATTTTCCTGGAGCAGCCACGGAACCCTGTGAAACAAGTTGAGAAATACTAGTGTACAGCAATTGATTATACAATAAATCACAAAAATTTGGGCAAATTTTTCTTGGCACCCATGAAATATGGAGCATTCAGAGACTTCAAATACTATTTAATGGAGAATTTAGAGAAACCATCTCCATAAATTACAGCCAGAGAAAATCCTGTTCCACAGATCCAGGTCACAGTTGAGTCAACTTGCAAAAATAGTTTGCAAATATGGAGCCTCACCAGAAGTCTGATGAGCATAAACCACAACTGTCAACAAGCAGCAACTTATTTTTCAAGAAACAGATGAATCTTCCTGACACATGTTTATTCTTCCAAGGATATGACTGTCCATTTCCAACTGAACTCTTATGGCAATGTTCATGCAATCTTGCATTGTTTTTCCTACACCTTTTTGAATGGGTAGTTCTGGCAAGCTAATGGAGTAGTAATATTTTTCTTCATTTACAGTAAATCCCTCATGCTCTGTCAGTAACATGAGAATCACCTAACCATTATTGCAGTCACCTGCAAAGTACTGTTTTTAGAATTCTTTATATTAGTTATAATCCAAGAAGACAGTCTGCAGTAAAATATACGTAGCTAAAAATCCTTTCATGTCCTATTTTCCTTTAAGTCAACAACTTCACTGATATATAGTGGCCCAGATCCTGCATTTTCACCATGTATTAGCAGCAATGCCAATTAATCCAATAATAAAATATACATGCAGAAACCAGCCAAGATTTTGTAAACACTGAAGTGAATTATTTTTTTATACAAAAATTAGAAAATGAATTTCCACTGTAATCACGCCTTTCTTAAAACAAAAATCCTCTGCTTTCTCTCGGCTTGCAGCTATAATCAGGATAAGGAAGGAAGTGGATTTAAGAATGTCTACACAAAATTCTATTAATATTTTGAAAAACTGACTAAAGTAGTTCATAATTTATAGCCATTTTCTCATCAGGGAAAAAAAAAAATATCCCAACAACATTTTCAGATAATTTCTAGTCCAGAGGAAAGATTACTAACTTCTAAACTATTACACTGCCGAAAAATATCCCAATTCAGTTACTCCATTTGATTTATTTATCCTTAAAATTTATGCTTCAAGCAGCATTATCTAATACTGTACCAAACATGAATTTCTAATGTCCCCCCCTTCTCCCATATACTAATGGCAGATGTCTTATATTTGAAATACTGAATCCTGTAGCCACCAGATGACTATTATTCCCTGCAAAAGAAAACTTGAGAAATTTTTATATAGGCAGTTTATGGAAAAAGATAATTAGCAATTTCTTATAATGATTATGTGTAAGAAAGCCAAATTAAAATATGGTGCTAAAGTGCAACCCCTTAATTTAATTAATTTTATTTTTTCTCTCTCTCTCCCATCCCACAGTCCTTAATAGTTACATAAATAGCAACCATGTAACACTCCCATAGGTTGGCATATAACATTTTATGAAATGGTTTAACCAAGTAGTCAAGAAATTACAACTGAAAAACAAAAATAAACGCTTATTTATTTTTATATCACACAGTACAATGACGTTTTTTTTCCATGAATAAATAACAATTTTTGTAATTTTTTTTAAATAGTTTCTCAGATAAAACGTGTCTATCAAAGCAAACGATCACGCAACTTTATAAAAATGTTTATTATTTTTTTTTCTTTTTTTTTTTAGTAAATTCTTTTTAAAACTTTTCATTTTTCTTTAAATATTTTTATATACATAGATGGTTCTTTTTTTATATCCAACTTTTTCAAAAGTTTATTTCCTCGATTTATTTATTTTTGACCGAATATGGAATTTTGAATGAAAGGTTAGGACGAAATTGGCAATTTAAATAGCTTTAGTTTTCTTTTTTTTTTGTGACTATAGTACGTATTTTGAGTCACCAATTATTTACCTTTTCTTTTTTTTTTTTTTTTTTTCTTTTCAAATATTCCTCACGTGTAGGTTGTACACAAATTACTATGTATCAGATCAAACAATTTTCTTGTACTGTACACACAAAGCTTTTTGGAACGTCATGAAAAGCTTTCCAAGATTAATAGCTCTTATTTTACATCTTGCGTCCTTTTTTTTATTGTTTTTTTTTTTATTTTATAATTTTTTTTTTTATCTTTTTCTTACTTTTTATAAACCAACAAACATGACAGCATTTCCATTGAAAAACAGCTAACGTGGGGACCCGGCAACGGCCTCGGCACGGCGCGGGCCCGGGGGGGGGATTTGTCCAAAATTAAAATTTAAAAAATAATTTAAAAAAATAAAACAAAATTAAATAAAAAAGGGAAAACAAACATCACGTGGTGGATAACAACCAACAGGTGCAGTAAAACAAGAAAAAAATAGAAAATATATGTGTATATAGATATAGTTATAGAAATACTTACAATAAAAAATCTAATTATAATAATGAATAAAAAAATTCTCATGCAAAATGACAAAAAAAAATATCGTCAAAACATTTAATACACCAAAATGGCATTCCTTCTACACTTGTCTTTAAGAAAAAAAAACAATATTTGACCTGACACATAGTATCAGTGTTAAAAGTAAATGCTCTTCAAGGTTTTATATATATAAATATATATAAATATAAACCCATTTTTTTAACAAATGGATTTTTTTCATTTCATTAAAAAAAAAAAAAAAAAGAAAACTATATTAGCACTTCAGAGCATCCGGCGACCCTTGCATCATAAGTCAGGCCTAATTTAGGCCACACATTGTTTAAAATATTCAGTATGTTTACTCAGTATTTCACTTCCAGTACTCAGTATGGGGATATCAAAAAAGTCAACTTGACAGCAGTCGACTTAGCATTAACTTTCAAAGTTTTGTATATTAAAAAAAGAAAAAGATAAAACAAAAACATAAAGAAAACAAAATTTTAAAAAAAATTAAAATAAAAAAAATTAAACCCTTCGAGATGCATCGCTTACTGATGTGAAGTTGCCTGCAATGCATCCCCAGCAAGAGCGGCAGAGTGATCAAGGGGGTCCTCGTCGCAGGGGGACCATCGGGTTGGTACTGAGCTCCTGCCCAATTTTTCACGGGTTGTTTTGTGAGGAATCATTGCAGGGAACTTTTTCACACACGGGTTGTGTTGTTTGCGAGGCTGCCTGCAAGGAGAAGCGACTAATAAATGGCGTCCAGCTCCATCAGTTTTGTACAAACAATCACCATTTACATTTAAAAATATATCACATTAAAAAAAAATACAAATGTTTTCCCCAAACAATAGGATTAAAATAAACATTAAACTGATAATATAAAAATAGGTGCCACTCTCAATTCATTAAATTCAAAGGTAAAAAAACCTCCCCCAACACCTCAAACCAAGCATCCTTGTCTTGGTGCCTGGTTCAGTAATTCAACATTTGCTAAATTTTTTTTTTGAATCAACTCATTTAGTAAGAAAAAGAACAAAACGAACAAAACCACAAGTTTTAATTTTTAAAAACCAATTGCTGTTAACAAATTTTTTGCTGGTGAGAAAACCGAATCTTTCATGGTACTGTTTTACTTATTTTTAATTTAAGAATTTTTTTTTTTTTAAATGAAACCAAATTTTGAATAACGTTAAAAAAAAAATTTGGCGTCACATGCCCACTATTAATAAATCTTTGGGAGGTTTAAAAAGATTAAAGCAATTCAGGACTCCATAATAAATATTTAGATATACAAAAGTATATTAACACATACAAAGGGACTTGGCATTAGTTTCGTTCAGCACATCAGTAGAAGAATGAAAAGGGGTTGTGCTACTAAAAAGAGTTTCTATTGACTCTCTTACCTCCTCTTACCTGAAGTTTTCTTTTGGAAACATCAGCAGCTGCTTTCCCCCATTATGACTGGGCTCCGAAGTCCAGAGTTGTGAGATAGGTAACCTATATGTTGGAAGACTGGTTCCGCCAACATATTTCCGAATGTCAGCCAAAAGGGCCTGGACACATTTGAGTGATCGAAATGACACGTTTTTCTACCATCTTTTGTGTTGGCTTTTGCACAGGAGAAAAAAACAACAAATTAGTCATCAGAGCAAAGCAAGATCGAAGAGCTTCAAGGCAGAGAAGTTTTGTTTTACTTTTGTGCTTATTTTGTGATTCTTTTTCCACTTTTTTTTTTTTTTTTTGATTCTTACAATTTTTGTATGAAATAACAAAACAGCTTCAACAAACTTTCCTTTGCTAATCTAAAACTAAACAATTTTTAATGCTTGAATGAATAAACAAGTAATCCTTTTTTTTTTTTTAAATTAATTTCACAATTGTTTTAAACCAAATTTATTCAATGCTTGGATGTTTGCTTTTTTTTATTTTATTTTATTTTTTTTTGTTTTATATTTTGCCAAATATTTTGAGAGCCAACTTAACTGAAACCAAAGCAATAATGAAACAGTACCGAATTGATTGTCAGCAATCTCACCAGAAAAATTTGTCCACTTTGAAGCTCTAAAAATTCATTTTGTAAAAAATTCAATCAGGCAAACTTGCACCTGAGTTATTAAAAGTTTATATAATAAATAAAAAACTGGAAAATGTACAACTTTTTCACCAATAATTTCTGTAGCAGGAGGGCTTTTTATTTCTTTACCAAAAAATCCCCTTAATCCCAGATACACCCAGATTTAGAAAACTTTTAAATTTAAAAAAGAAAAATACATCCCCCTCTTTTTTTTCTTTCTTTTTTTAATATACAAGTAAAAAAAAAACATTTTTATTCATTTCCATATTGGTCAATTACAAATACTTAAATTTTACACTCTGTTGCAAAAAAATAGACTTTTCATGACGAGATTAACGAATGAGGGGTAAATTCTTAAATATATGTATATATATACATTTTTGTTTGCAGGTATGTATGTACATATATACATATATGCCAGAAGTTCTCTTTTTTTTTCTTTTTTTTTTTTAATGAAGAAGCTCGTTAGAGGCAGATGGTAAAACAAACGAGCATGTACCATTGGTTATCTGAAGTACTAGGTACGGTTGCATGGTTTACTTTGCCAATTCTTCTCTCATCCTCACGCTTCCACAGCTCGATCACTCGGGGAACCCACTGACAGGAACACTGTGTAAAACCCAAAATTCATGAAATCACCAATTTTTACCCAGTTAAAAAAAAAAAAGGTTAAGATGGTTATAATTGTTTGTTTTAAAAGTGGGAATTAAAAATTATCGCGCTACTAAAAAATTAAGATTTCTTTTGAGTAAATAATTATCAATCACATATGAATAACCTATGTATGATTTTAAGATTAAGTTAGTTTAGGACAAAAAAAAAGAAAATCTTTAAAAAATAATAAAACCACTAAACTTAACTTTTACTATGTTAATCAATTTACTGCTTCATTTTCGATAGAACAAAAGGTGCAAGGTTGCCTGGCACAGCGTTAAGAAATAACGATTTAAATTTTGTTTCGTTTGCTTTTTAAATTTTAAATGCTCCTCCCTTTTTTAAGAATTTATTTCATTATTAAGTCCTTTCTTTTCCATTTCTTTCAAATATACCAGAAGGTAAAAAAAAAAATTAAAAAAAAAAAAAAAAAAAAAAAAAAAAAAAAAAAAAAAAAAATATAAAAAATAAAAAAAATTAAACAAAAAAAAAAAAAAAACTTTTATTAGTTTTCCAATTTTTTTTTCTTTTTCCTTTACTAAAAATAATACACCAAATGGCAAATCTACATTTTCCTTTTTTTTTTCTTTCCTTTTTTTTTTTTTTTTTTAAAAAAAAAAACCATTGATAAATTTAGCCAAACAAATCAATTCATAATTTTTCTTTTAAAATAAGCTGGCCAAGCATTTAATTTTTTTTAAAAATGAATAGAGGTAAGGTGGGAGTTATATATTAATGATTGCTAATCAGCACAATAGTTTGTAGCAGGGGAAAAAATTTGCAAATTTAATAATAATAAAAATAATAATAATAACAATAATAATGATGATAATAATGAAGATGACGATGGTAATGATCATGATGATGATGAGATTAAGGGAAATGAAAGGTAAAACAAAGGTTAAAATATTTATGGAACTAAAAAATATATTTAAAATTAATCTGTTAACATATGCAAAAACGTTAAAACTAAGTATTTTTTCTTTCATTATTATTATTAAATTTTTTTTTTCTTTTCTTTTTTTACAATTTAGTAGCCAGGCCAAAATATAGCATATCCTTCCTTAGGCAAGAGAAATTTCATTGTTAATTTTAATCAAATCAATTTATTTTTTTTGGATAAAATGTCCGAATTCAAAATAAAAGAATAATGAACGGCAAAATTTTGAAACTTCATGACAAAATTTTTGTTATCTTAAACTGAACTTTTTTTTCTTTTTATTTTACAATTTTTTTTAAACTTATAAAAAGTAATATTTCTCCCTCTTGCTAAACCAATCAGAAATGTAATAATATTTAATGAAAATTAAAATTTAAAAAAAATGTAAATATATTACGTATATAACTAATTAGGTAAAAATATATAAAAACCAAACAAAAATTAAAACAATAAAAAAATAAAAAATGAAAGAATAATAATAATAAAAATAATTAAATAAAGCAAACCAAAGCAATAATAATCAAATAAAATTTTAAAGAAAACTTTTTCATTAAAAAAAATTTTCTCTTGCACCATTAAAGGTCACATTATTTTTAATTAAAACTTAATCCCCTTGATGTTATTCACGCAGAACTCGGGGGGAACATTTCATATTTTTTTTCCGAATAAACAAGAACAAAAATAAACAATAAGAACACAACAAAAAGCAGTGGTACTTCGACTATAGTTTTCTTCGCCAATTTCGACCAGTTAATTCCAATTAAAATTTGAAAAAATATTAAAAAATTTTCTTCTATTCAAAACGGTTAAATTATTATTATTTTTTTTTTTGGTATTAGGCGCAGATCATCAACAAACCAAAGAACAAACAACTAAAGGGAACAATTCACTCAAGTTGAGGCACAATTTTTGTAACCGGTTTGAAGACGTACAGCTGACATCCCAGGTATTCTCGTGGTGGGGTAGTTGGATTCATTTATGCTTTTGGAAATCTAAGTTATATTTCATATTACACCTTTTGGATATTTTTATCAATTTAAGACAAAAATGTTTTTTTTTTCTTTCCATTTAACTTAGTTATTGAATTTTTTTTTTTTAAAACTTCTGGCCAGGGGTTTAACAACGAATGTTTTAAATCCGATGGCAAGGAAAATTTGAGAATTTTAAAAAGTTTTTTTTTGTATTTTTGTTTTTTACAGTTTTAACCCCACTGTTGGCCATAGGAATCCTGGTACCACTGAGCATCTCCAGCCGAGCTCCCACCATAGTTGTTGCTGTAGTTCCCAGAGCTATCCAGAGGCTGCTGGGGGATAGGTTGATTGCCCCAGTTCTGCCCCGTGTTATTCTGGTAGCGCCGCTTAGTGTCCCCCTGGTTCTGGTGTCCACCATCAAACTTGCGCTTACCGGCTAAGTTTCCCCGACCACGACCGGCTGTACCCCCACGGCCTCCACGCCCCCCTCGTGCGCGGGCTCCCATAGCTCCCCTGCCACGGGTTGGGGGGCCACCGGCGCGACCACGTGGGACTGGACCACCACGCCCACGGGCCTACAGAAAGAAAAAGCAAAAAAAAACCAAAACAAAAGAATGCCATGTATGCTTAAGGAGATAAAAAAAATTAATATTAAATTGAAAAAAAAAATATGAAAATAGTAAAATATTTATAACGATTTAATAAATTAAATAAATAAAAGCAAACATTTTGTTGGCAAGGTATGTATTGTTTCCAGTTTTGGTTTTCAGAAAACAACATAGCTACCTTGACAAGACTTTTGCTTTACACAGTGGGAAACGCCGACATTGTCTCTAAGACAACAATGTTGGAGCTGTACTGTGATAGAAAACAATAAGGGGGAGGGGGTAGGAAGAAGGGTGGAAAGGGGCAATCACTCAAAAACAAGCACAGCTTACAAAATGAAAAAATAATATTAATCCATTAACATGAGATGCCTTTCTTAAAATTTTAGCAATAAGATTCATAACAATCATAAAAATCATTTTGATTTCAAAAAATGGATAATTTTGCTGATAGGACTATGATGCAACAAACAGGGTCAATTTCAGAGATCAAATACACTGCTCGACAAAGCTTTCATCAAATCAGTTTATGTGGTAGAGAAACGTTCAACTCCAATGAACAAGGACTGTTAACTACACCAAGCATTGCATATAACAAAGTGTAGGCATGGACTGTAAACTAGGGTTTCTCATTTCCCAGCCTTTGCTTATCCCAGAACTCCAGGACAGAAATCATTCTTTTTAAATTAAATTAAAAAAGGGGAGGGGGGTATAATTGTTTATTTATTTTAGCTTTTTCATAAGTTCTGCAAATCTCCATGATGGACAAAATAAGAGTAATATTCCCGTGAAAAATGCATATTAAAAATATTTTTTCTAATTTACAAAAACTCTTCACAAATTAAAAACTTGCTCCATTTCATTGAAAACTGTAATGAACACAACGAGGAAAAAAACAGCTTTGAAAATTTACAGAAAAAATAAAAATTACTTTCAAAAAAGAACATCAATAATTCGCAAAACAAAGATGGTCAATACATTGATCGTATCTTTTTCTCATTCTAGGACAATTGAGGAATATTAATAAACATACTTAGATAAAGGCAGTAGTGTCAGCTATGAAAGAAATAATTGTTATTTAAGATCTGCCTCTCACACTTAGGACACTATCATTGTCAATTCCATAAATATTTCTCTGGCGATAATTTCCCAGGAAATTTAAATTAGCCAAAATTGAACTGAGAAACCATACTACAGACATATCCATCAGCTCCATTAGTTACATATACCCATTTTCCTTAGAATACGGCTCTAAATGGTTATTATACTTTCACATGTCTTCTGAAAAATCTCAGCAGATTTAAATGATTTCAGTTGGATGGGACAATTTCATTGTTTAATAGAGTATTGACAAAATTTGGAAAATTTTAACAGCTACAATATCCAAAGAAATGGCAACTCACAGTAATTTAATAACACACGTACACAGCTTTCAATCAAAACAAAAGAGGGGGGAATCTATTACCTCCTGAGAAATTTTACAAAATATACTGGAAGTCAGGGGCTTATAAAGGGTTAATGCCTGGCATTTCGTCAGTTTTCTCATTATTAAAATTTTATTTTTACTATTATGCTATGCAGCCAAGAAAAAGAAATTGGTATTGGATAAACCCACCCTATCAGGTCCACCACGGCCTCGGCCCCGAGGTCCTGGTCCATAGCTGTAGTCAAAATATTCGTCATAGCGATAGTAATCATCGTAGTAAGGATCTGCATAGCCACCACGATAGTCGCCATAACCGTAATAGTCGTAGTCATAATCTACGGCAAAAAATTTCACCCAATAAAAATTACATTTAACAAAACATTAGTAATTAAATTAGGCTTGCATGCGGAATACAATATTAAAAAAGAAAAAATTTTTGGGGTGGGGGGGGGGGGGTAGAGAGGGCCTGGTAAAGGATATAAACACACTGGAAAAGAAATCTCAAGCTTGAAACCTTGTTAAAACAAAAAAATTTGTTAATTCATTCCAATTTTCAAATGTTTCTGATTAATTCTCTTAATTTCCAATTCATGATTACTGCATGCACAGGCAAAATTTGTCATTTCTGGATTACTTTCATTTTAACCCTTTCTTTCTAGTAAACAGACCCACAAACATTCGTTCAAAAATTTAAAACTTAAGCTTTGAAGTTTAAGCTTAAAATAAAAATTAAGACCCTCCGAAAGAAGACAAAAAAAATTACGGAAAAATGAACCATGCATATCTACCAATTATGTAATCTTTCATAGATAATCAAAAACTTACCATAATCACGGCCAGGGGGTCCTCTCATACCTCGTCCTCGTGGGGGCATCATCCTGCACAAATTAAAAAAAAACAAAACAAAAAAAAAACAAATCATTTGTAGCGCATGCAATATTAAACTAACATGGGAGAAACTCTTAAGGGGCCCTACACTTAAAAATAGTTTTCTTTAAATTTTAAATTTAACTGTATGAACATAAAAGTCAGCATTCAAGCAATTAAATCTTGTATTCTGAGCATTTCTTTCTACACTATGGCAATTTACCAAGTTTTCTAAAGGAATTTCCTGATCAAGATTCCATAGTCATATCAAGTCTATGGCAACGAAATGCTACTTCATTCGTATTTTTGAATAGAACTACTATAAAATGCATAGGAATTCTAACAAACAGCGTATTTCAAATGCTACATTGTTTAGCCAAGAAAAATGCTGAATGTGTTATAAACTTTTTTTTTTTTTTTTTTTTTGTTAAGCTTCAAATTAAACAAATTTATTTTTTAATTAAATTGTTAATTATTTAATCCCTATTTTAGCTTCATGATATTAATATGTCTGAAAAATCAAGCCAAAATTGTTCCAACAGAATTTTAAATGTTAATTTTAAATTTGAACATTAACGTTAAAATTTTAAAAATTTCCAATTTGGTTAATATCTATTATTAAATATACACACTGTTGGGCTTGTCTAATAATACCGACCATAACATTTAACTGGAAGTTGATTTCCTAACCAATCGTACTTTGGGTTGGCTGACCTAAAAGACTAGACTAGACCGCAACCAATCGAGCTGTCCTGAAGTCTTGAACTCGTGACCAGAAATCAAAAACTCTTCAGTTTTGGTTGTCTGCAGTCAAAAATGGCTGTACGCATTCAACTCTATTGAAAATCCGTTTCTAGAAATTGTGGTAAAAGAATTTATTTTTTTTAACAATATTAAGTACCAAAAGGTGACCTATGTTTATTACTGGAGTGGATATGTCCGTCTGTCTATATTATCAAAATCTATAAAAGCTATTCAAAATCTTTTTCACCAATTGATAAATATGGTTCATTGCACGAACCAGTTCGAAGATGGTCGAAATCGGTACTATGACACATGATCTAATGCTACTATTATGAAACCCCATAAAAAATTTTAATGCAATTAAGATATGGTAAGTAAAATATCAAATAACTTGTAACAACAAGCCATGATCAAATATAATATCATTAAGTATTTTCACCAAATATAGTTTGAAGGTTGTCAAAATTGGTTCAATGGTATTCTAATGTCACCATTAAGACATCCACTTAGAAATTTTCAACACTAAAATGTGCTATATTCGCTACTTTGAGTTTATGTGGCGCTGTCCTTGTGGCATTTACTTGAACTGAGCTAAGTAGGATTCTTGATAGTTTAAACATGGCTCAACATGGTGCAGAGAGAAAGTAACAAATACTGCAGTGTGTGTGGCTGCAAATCAAAAGCAATCTTACATGCAGTAAGTTTACATTTTTTCCGAAAAAATAAGCCCTTAGAAAGAGTTCAACCCATGGGCAGTATGAAATTCCTCGGCTCTTGTTGTAGTTGCTTAAATAAACATACCCTTCATCTTGGGTTACTAGGTATTTCCACTTTCAATCGCAAGGTATAGTTTGCTAAGTAAAACGTAAAATAAGGAAAATAGCCACAGAAGAAAATGGTATTCCCAGCATGTGCTTGCCACATCGATCATTTGGCAAACTTGTCCCTAACAAAACTAATCGGACATTTAGAGCTGAATCTACAAGTTATTTAGAATTGTAGTAGAAAGTTAGTATATTAATATATCATTTTTTTAATAATGTGTTCTTTACATAGTCACAATGAACAACTGCATTAATCAAGATGAAGCTGGTGATAAAAAAAATACAGCAATTAGTTTGCTTAAATCAACCAATGCTCAATGCATCACTAAATTTTTTAATGATTTTATGGATGAAAATGTTCAAGATGTTATGATGACTTCAAGCATTCAAGTCTGCCTTAATAACCAGCAGTCATTTTCATTTTCGAAACTGTTGAAAACACAGTGCCATGAATCGTTTTATTTACTTTGGCATAGGCAAACAATATGTTTTGAAAGTATCACACAGTGTAATATTCAAAGCACATTGATGGAAAATGGATGACGAGGTGGATCCTTTTTTTCACTGCCATTTTTCAAAAACAGCAGCATCCTCTATATTCACTAAAAGTAGCGAATAATTCAAAAAAATCAAAATTCTGTCATGAATGAAGCTAACGACTGATCAATAGCTGTCTGAACATAGTTGAAACTGATTCAGTGGCACACTCTAATGCCAAGCTACCATTGGAAATTTCCAAGGCTAAGATATAGCATGTAATATACAAGCAACTCATAATGACCAGTCATGAAAGAATATATAAGAACAATAAATTCAAAGATGATCAAATTTGATTCAGTGGAACCTGTTTTAATGTTTTCAAAAACTATTCAAAACTTTCGTTTCAAATGGCTTATGTGACCTCGTGACTAGTTTCTCTTTTAGTACTTGACTATGTCACTCCTTAATGGTTTATTTTTTCTAAGTGATTAAAATTTGAAAGCAGAATAGACTGAAAGCATGTTGACAAATATTTTAAAGAAAAAAATTGCCTTATTAGTATCATATAAGCATAAGGCCATCGAGTGTTTGTTTTTTCATCAGCCTTGGTAAATTCAGCACTTCACAAAAACATTTATGGGCTTAAAATAAATTCAGAAATTTGAAAACAAATATTAAAGAAAATTTTTAATATAAAAAATTCTCCCATATTACAGTTATGGTTGGTATTATTAGACAAACTGTGTTAATATTTTACAGTGGTGTTAACTAATATAGCAGTCACTAACCAGAGTGCCTATTTAGCACTTGAAACAGGATGGAAAAGAATGTAAAAACGTCACATTAATTTTAAATAAACGTAGCTCAGAAAAGGTAATAAGACAAAATTACCCTGGAGAACACGAGTTGGATACAGAGTCAAAGAATTCCGAACAGCTGACGTTTTGGACAGAGACTGCCCTAAAAAATTACAAGAACAGCTGTCATCAAAATTCTATTGGACACTTGTAAAAAGATGGGTTATATAGCAATTTTTTATTTATTTATTATTTATTTATTTTACAAATTGTCATTTTTTTTCTTTTACTACTATTTTAAAGTGTGACCTCTAGTCCAAAATATAAAAAACAATGCATCTTAATTCTATAATTATTTAGAGAAATCTTCATAAAAAACTACTATTAATACAGGATACCTCAAAATTTTTGGGTCAAACTTCTACAGATGGTAGAGGAATGTAAACCAAGTATTTTGTGATAGCAGAACCAATATAGTCGACTTGAGTTATAATGAAATTACTGAAATAACGAAGTTTTTTCATAATCCCATTAGATTTGTTTAGAATAAAAATATGCTTATAACAAACTAGTTGTAAATACGCCATCCCGTTTGGATATTTATATAAGCATAATAATTAGTTTTTTCGCCAATAATCAGCAAGTTAAGAGCAAAACCAACGGCTACAACAATGGTATTCAAAATTTACCACGTGAAACTCATTTTCATGCAACAATGTGTTTTTTGCAGACAAAAAAATTTTTTTTAGTAATAGCAATTCTCTTATAATGAAAAATCGAGTAAAACAAAGCTTTTCCAATGACACAATTGAATGTAAACTTATAGTAATTTTACATTTATATAACGAACTAAAATGGACATCCTAAATTTGGCAAGATAATGATTTATCGCAAATGCAATTCACAAAGCATGCCGTTAGGGTCATTTCACACGACGCGAAAACAATGCATTCCGATTTCAAGAATACGGAAATGATGTCTTTGTTTGCATGAAAACAGGCAAGAAGAATCAATATTAGAGTGGAAATGCGAGAAAGATCATAACTGAAAGCAAAAATTTCTTCTTCGGATTACATCGTTGATCAATGATTACGATAAATAAAAGCAAAAATCTTTCTAGGAAAATATCATGAGCTGAAAAACAGGAAATAACAAATGCTGATAAAGAAGCACATGTTAGAAAGAAATTGCCTTAGGAAGTCAATGCCTTTAGAGTGGGAGAGGGAAGAGGAGGAGGAGGGGGGGGGGGGGGGGGGGGACATGAACGTGAACAATTGGAACAGTTTATTCTTCGATTTATATTATACAGGGTGATTTACATCGAATGTAAAATACTTAAAGGGGGTATTATAGAGGTTAAGATAAACACAAAACGTCCTATGAACATGGGTTCAAATATGAACGATAACTGAGATATGAACAGAAATAAAAATGCCGCCACCAAGATCATCAAGTTAATAACTCAGGTTCTGTAAAGCCTAGATTAATGCAATTTGGGGGAATAACAAGGTACATAAGACTGTGTATACCGTTAAAATTTGATTGAATTCCAACGAGAAGTTTCAGAGTTACACAGTCAAAATTGTGACAAGTGCTAGTTAGTAGTGACAAGTGAACACGTATTATGTTGAATGAGTAACTTGGATTCATACTGAAGATGGCTACTTAGTAGCCGAAATGTATACATCTATGAGGATTAAAATCTCTTTTTGTGGAAAAGTGGTATCCGCCCTTCATCTGTGCACAAGTATCCACAGTTCGACAAGGTCAGTTAATTATATTGTTTATATAATTTTAGCTATTCTTTAAACTGTTTCTTTATATATCGACTAAGCATCTAGAATAGCTGAAAAGACGGATTTTCTACAATTAAATCTAAAATAGAATTAGTTCGAGCATGTTCGATTGCTGATATTTCATCACCGTTTTGTCACAACAATTCAAAGGTGGAAAATGTATATTCTTACATTAAAAAAAAATAGAGTTTCACATATAACGAAATATCGGTTATAACAAACTTATTCTGGTGAACTTCATTATAACAAGAGTCGACTGTAGTTGGATATTATTATTTCAGACTCCATGAGATCAACAAATAATATTTGTGAAGAATGTTTTTTTAAGATGCTTTCATTTTCAGACGAAACAATTTATTTACCCATTAATAATTTACCCTCAGAGCAAGCATTCAATGTGGAGATCACAAGTCTCAATTTATGCATTACAATAGTGCATGAAATTTTGCAGAGTTCTTTCAAATAATTCTGGAGTCTGCTGTTTCGACTGGGATTCTATACGACGACTTTATATTCCCCTTAGGAAAAAAATCCAGACGAGTGATAAGGAAACCTTTGTGCAGGTGCTGGCAAACATCAAGGGTTTTCAGCAATGCAGCTCGACTGAGTGACTAGAGCGTGCAGCATACAGCAACTGGTTCCAACTGACTCCCTGTTCAGAAAATGTGTAGGGCAGAGGACTTGTGACATCATGATCTCATCAGAAGTGTTACCTTGAGGTCAGTCAAAAAATTCTTGCCTGAGAAGTCAGACAATCAAGCTGGCTACCTCCATTTCGATTGTCATGCTATCATTTCGGTATGAAATCTTATTCCAGTACAGTCATCCCTCCACAAGTCAGCATCCGAATTGTGTAGCCAGAATTATGGCTTTCCGACCATTTGGTTATTTATCTCAAAATATTCAGTTTACAGTCCTCTGCCATGAGTAGAATTTTGACCCTAAAGGTTTGAGATGCCCATATATACAATTCACTCCTATTTATGAAAAAGAAAATAATTTAAGTTAATTTTAATAAACACAAGAGAACAAAAGAAAATAAGATTTTGAATAAACAAACAATAAAAGGCTTTTAATTGCATGTTAAAAACAGGAATTCGTCTACTAAATTGAAGCTCCAACCAAAAATAGTTAAGCTGATAAAAACAAGCTTTAGTAACTAAACACACCTGGATGGAGAACAAGATTCAAACAGTAGTGAATCCAAAGTGAATGTAAAGATTTTATGCTACTGCATCATTTCTTCAATAAAAATAATTGAAAACATTGCTTTGATACTGACTTCTGTGCACACAAGGCATTATTAAGCAAGTTATTCCAAATGAAATATTTTTATTGGAAAAATGAGATTTGACCATAAATTTATAACTACATAACAGGCCACAAAAAAGTACTCAGAAAAATTATTTGCATCTTCCTTACCCCTGCCTCTGCTGCATGATGGCCAGCATCCTGCGCTCTCGGGCTCGCAATTGTTCCTCTTTTTTCTTTTTGTCCGAGGGTGGTTTGGCTAAGGAGACTTCAACGGCAGCACCGCCAAACTCTTTACCATTGAGATCTTCCATGGCCCTTATCGCGTGATCGCGTTCCTCGAAATGGACAAAGGCGTAATCTTTGATCTTTTTCACTCGTTCCACCTTTCCAAAAGGCTCAAATGTTTCTTTTAGTTTATCTTCTGTAACTTCTGATGTCAGATTCCGTACGTACAAAACTTTCACCTGTTCAAACAACACATTTAATGTAGATCATTAAAAACAAATATATCATATTAAACTAAAATCTTCTTGTAAACATTAAACTTTTATCCTAGATCAATTAAAATAAGTTATCCCAGTCTTTAAAATTTTTTTGACGACAACACATGAAAATAACTTCCAATCTTTAACCCTAAAGAATTTTTACAATGAATGATTAATGGTCGAATATTGCTAAAATACAATAAAGGGTTATTCAAAATGATAGAGCAGATTTCAAAATTTTATTTCAAACTAAACGAAAAGACACAATCACATTCCACACATGACTGGGTAGAAGAAGGTTCAGAGTTTTATAAGCCAGCATAGAAGTTCCATTTAATGCCACAAATGGCACTGTTGTTGTTTATAAGAAAATGGCAACTATATTGTCTTCACAGACCATTGAAATTATGATTGCCCGTATCATATTGCATATAATTCTTGTGAAGCAAATAAGGCATTTCTAACAAAGAAAAACATTTTACTGAAAAAGCATAACTCCGTCGATCAACTAATGTCCTACCCCCATCAAATAATTCACTAGGAGTCCTTCTACAAAGGTGCCGAAGTCGTACATACACTGAAATATCCTGTGATATAAACATACTTGTATACCTCGAAATACCTGAAGCATGGTTCATACACTCGACCAAAGATAAAATTCCACGTTTCCAAAACTTTTCCAGGCTATTCAATAAGCTTCCCAAAATCATAATCTTTTATAATTTTAAGGATAACAAATTCATATTATTTATAATTATTAACAAAAATTTTTTAAATATGTTCAAAAATTACTTTATTATGTACAATTTCAAGCATATAACAACATAGTTCTTTCAGTTCGATTAGCTTGCTCTCTGGTTATCAATTTCTAAAATTTCAAGGTTTTTTTTTTTTTGGCATGGCTACATTGCGCATTTGATTGGAATAGAAGTGATAAAGCTCCTTTTTCTTCTGCTACTGCTGCAAGTTGATCTGCTTCGGCTTTTAATTTTTCAACATCAATTTTCATTCGATTTTTTGTTTCATTTCATGAATCAAGCTTTTATTTATATTATTTTGAAAATTTATCTAAATGCTAGGTTAGATCAAAAACTTATATCAAAAGAAGTAGTAATTAGCATCCTTACAGCCGGCGAGTTAAAATTTACAAAAAAAATATATTTCGAGTCTTACCAATTTAATTGAAAAAAATCTTTAGCGGAGCATGTAAATGATAATATTTGTAAGTTTTTTGCCCTTCATACAATTGTGGCTTTGCAAGCAGCTTTACCCACATTTTTGATGTCAAAAGCTTTACCGCATAATTTGCAAAAAAAACGAACATTATTAAGATCATTTAGAATCCACTCCAGGTAATCAGCATTTTCTAGGCAGTAGAGATAATTTAAAAATCATTATAAGAAATAAAAATAGTAGTTTTTTGAATGTGTGCAAACCATGTACAGATGATCGAAAGTGAAAGCATAACAAATAATTGCAGAGATAATGAAAGCCATAACTGGAAAGAGTCATAAGCTACAGCACTCAGTCACTGGGTAATTTGTCTAATCTTACAAAATATAAAAAATTTTTTTTTATCAAATAGCAATTTATTTCATTTAGATTCTTTGGAAATTTTTTCCAAAACATTTCCAATACAAAATTCAGAAATCACTGTCTTTCCAAAACTTCCCACGTCTGGGTTTTTTTCTTTCTTTCGATTTTCCACGACTTTTCAGGTTTTCCATGAACCATATGAATCATGTAAAATCGTGGGCAAGGTGTCTATAGTTGATCCAGCAAAAGTTGGAGTGGGCAGAGCCTAGGAAGTTCTGAACTGGCCAATCAAAGAAAGGTTGGATTATGCGATTGATCATTCCTGTTTTACAGGTCTTAATGTGAAGAGTTTTAAAGCATATTTCTTTTTATTATGTTACGTTGCACTTTAAATTAAAAAAAAAAAACAAAACAAGAATAAAATTTTAAATACAGCCCTATCCCATTATTTTAATATAAAATTAAGATGTTTAACTAAAATTGAAGTCAATATATTTTCTTCTTTAATAAACATCTTTCACTCCTTTTATTATTTCTTGTAATGAATTATAATTAAAATATAGTCGAACCTCGATATCTCAAATTTCATAGGAACAGAAAAAAGATTTGAGATAGAGATTTTGAGGGTACTATTAAATCAAGATTTTTAGATTAAAGGTACAGTGAGAATGTGGTGAACAATAGGAGATAAAATGGGACATGTAGGAAGAGTTATGCCAAATACATGAGCACGTGCTCAATCATCTCGTACACAACTAAGATTTGCTAATGAGATCGAAAAATATTTTTCATAACGCATGAGAATCGTCTGACTTATCATAAGTGGCACCAAATTTTGTTGTTTTTAAACTAATTTTTTTTTTTAATGTAATATTTTTAAATGCCTTACATTTCACTGGCACACAAGTCAAAATTCAACATAGCCAAGTATTCCGAGAAAATGTTTTGAGAAAACGAGAGGAAAATTACATTAAATTGATATTGGAAATATAGGGAAATAAAATTTTTTCAAGATATCAAGGTTCGACTATAATTTTAAAAACGAATCACAAATAAATACCGTAAATCTTCTACTATAACGCGAATTTTTTTGGCCTAAAAAAGCATCTAAATTTGCTGGGTCGCGTTATACTAGAGGATAAAAATCAGCCCTCCGACGACTGCGGCCGATCGTCGATAATAACAACATCGATAATAACTTCTCCCAAACATTGATACTTCTAAATAGGCCTACTTCCAAACTGCTTCGAACCAAAGCCTACAAGAAAATCTTATGTAGTGAAAATATTAAACTGAATAAAGATTACTTGTCTTTTTATTAAGAAAATTGATGTACTGTTGTGTTTTTTTGTCGATGTGCGAGTGAGAAAGCTTTCCCTATCAATGTAGGGCTATAAACTTCCAAACTGCCTCGAAGTTGAGGCAGTTGCTTTTGTCGAAGTCGCTTTCTGTGCTGATGACATTCAGACGAATTTGCCGTGTATTATACATTAATTACATTGCATATAATGTCCAGTTCATTATACAATATATTAATTCACTTTTTATTCGAATTACTCTTCGCCAACATCTAACAACATCGATAATAACTTCTCCCAAACATCGAAACTTCTAATTAGGCCTACTTCAAAACTGCCTCGAACCAAAGCCTACAAGAAAGCTTATGTAGTGAAAATATTAAACTGAATAAAGATTACATGTCTTTTTATTAAGAAAATTGATGTACTGTTGTGTTTTTTTGTCGATGTGCAAGTGAGAAAGCTTTCCATATCAATGTAGGGCTATAAACTTCCAAACTGCCTCGATGAAGTTGAGGCAGTTGCTTTTGTTGAAGTTGCTTTCTGTTGCTTGATTATGGGGCAAATGTTCCAAAATTAAATTGAATTTTGGTGTAAAAATGCATGTAACTGAACTTTTAATTTCCCCCATTAAAATCATTTGGGTTACAAACAGGCACGATATGCTGATTCATTCCATAAAAACATGTAAAAAAAGAACTCTTCAGCCAATGGACACTGCCACCCAATATACCACTTTGTGTTGATTGGTTAGTTTTGATTGACAATAGCACTACAAGCACTATATAAACTCTGGCAATGTGAGTGTAAATCAGTACAACCTATTCATCCAGTTCATCAATACTTTTAGATTCGATCTCCAGCATATTTATTTAGTGATTCTTCAACCTGCATTTAGGGATTCAGGACTTAAGAGATTCTTCACTCAGCAAAACTAAGGTACTTTTTCTTTTTTTTCTGTTTTTTTAATTCTTTTTTTGTAAATGAATCAGATTTTGAAGGTTTTTGAATATTAAATATCCAGACTATTTAAAAATAAAGATTTTTTTTCTGTATAAGTTTGTACATTTTTATTTCTCGCGAGGAGTCAAAAATGGGGGTCGCGTTATACAAGAGGATAGGATTTTTGCCGATTTTTTGGGCCGAAAAAGTGGAGTCGCGTTATAGTAGAAGATTTACGGTACTTATTTACTACAGATAGTTCAATAAAAAATGAAAAACAAAGGTTGGGCCTCTTTCACTTATTTACTGCCTTTTAACGTCTTAGTCTTGAAAAAGTCTATTTTGTTAAAAAATTCCAAGCCTGGGAGGATCATGAGAGAACGTTAATATCACCCCAGTCTTCTTAGCTGCTGCTATCCTCACCGTTCACGTTAATATCCTTACTATCATGTTGGGGCCCCTCCTCCAGTTCTGCAAAGTGCAGTAATTCAACATGGCATCGATTCCACGAATTGACATCAAGCCTTTAGTGACATGTTTACTCCTGCTGTCTGAGTATAGTAGTTTTAAATTCTGTGATATTTATAGCAGCAAGATCATAGATGTGGAATAAATTCCCCAGCGTTGCCTTAAATTGACAATCGGATTCATGTCGGAGCTCTCCAGAATGCTCCTCGAACTTATTCATGGAAATTTGGGCCTAATGATACGGTGTGCAGTATCTCGCAGGAACATCCAATCAGTCTGGGATATATCAAGTGCGCCATCAAGCAGTGCAACACAAGTGGTCAGTGGAAAATTGTGTTTAGACAGACAAGCAATCCAACATATGCCATGTAAATACACTACAGATCTCTGTCTATATAATTACCACCAGCTTCTCAAACTAAAATAATTAAACCTTCTTTCTTCCAATCTTCGTTTCCTACCATTTCTTTTATAGCAATTTCCTGCTATCTTTCAGCCCCCTTCCCTCCTGCAAGGTTTTCTTCAATGCCATCAAAGTCCAGCAATAAGCTCTTCAAGTCTTTTCTATGAAATCTACTTATTCAGACTTATAAAACTAACATACACTATTACACATACAAGCAAACCATGTGCTCATTTTTCCATAATGTAAATCGTACATAAAATGCAAATATAGAAAATAACCTTAGACATTGTTTCTTCGTCTGGTTCTTCTTGGGGATCTGCCCAGTCCACGATAATATCGCAACCCCACACTTTAACTCGTCCCGTACCTAGCCGTCGCTTGGCAAGAGACGCTGCTTTGTGCGATTCATATTCGAGGAAACAAAATCCTCGGTTTTTCTTTTTGTCGTCAGGAGAACTGTAGATGATGACCTCTGTTAAGCCAGCTGACAAATAAAAAAAAAACATTAATAAACAGCATGGGACCCGATATAATAAATTTCATAATAAAACATGCATAACAACTATCAAGCAATAATGAAAAACAAAATTATATATAAATGAAGTTTAAAAAATAAAAATTAAAATTCAAACAAATCAAAATGGAAACAAAAGCTATAGATAAAAGCCTTCATATAATCAGCCACACGTTAAAGATACAAAAAAAATTTTTAGTGGCCCATTTCCCTTCTTTGAATTTAAATAAAACATGCTTCCCAGTGTACATTGCATGGCAATTGTATAAAAAAATACAAGCGTTCTTTTATATTTTTTTTTTCTTTTCTCATTAACGTTTAAATAGATTTTACATAACTTGTTGCAATTTTCAATTTTTATATAATACAGAAACGATCTCACGATTCTAGCGGAGGAAAATTAAAACACAGTTACACAAAAAGGAAAAGGGAGGCATTTTACCGCCCATCAGAATCTCAACTTACGTGCATGTTTTGAAAATTCTTCAAACAATTCGTCTTTGCCTCTGTTCTTAGGAATATTGCCAACAAATAAACGATGATTGTTTACAGAAATGGTCACGCCAATTTTTTTGCCCTTTCTAATTTCGTATTCATTCAGCTGCAAGACAAACACGCAGAGTATATGCCAATTAATGACCCATCTAACGCAACAGGAAGCAGATAAACTCCCAGCAACAGCTTTGGGTGGTTGGGTGTGTGTGTGTCTTTCTCTCTCAACCTCTCTTTCTCTTCAACTTACTCAGTCTTTCTACCAAATTAAAAATATATACACGACAACTCCAAATATCCTCGCCCTTTATCGACGCGCCATACTAAATGAGGAGGGTGTTTGGAGCGTGACTTGCTGCTGCGAGTTTGCCACCAACTGAAATTTTGACCACATCCAACCCAACGATTGATTCTCTCCTCCCGAGTGGTCAAAATTTCACCTGTCTGCTTGGGGTTTACGATCTAAATCCATACCTGCTAATTTACAAAATTCTTCAAAGATCTCCTCTTTGCTCTTGCTCTTAGGGATGTTACCCACAAAAAGTCGAAGGTTTGGAACAGATATATTGACTTTCAGTGTCTTGCCCTTTTTGATTTCATAGTTATCCAGCTGAAAGACAAAAGACCAAGAATGTTCTGCCAAAAATGTGATTTGCAAAGTTATCCTTGTGCCAAAACATGAAAGATTTGATTTTTTTTTTGATTAATTTGTGCAATTTTGCAAGATTATTTTTTATTTTCAAATATGGCCTTAACTGACCAAGACTACTTTCTTATCTTTACATAACTTTTCTTTAAAAATTTAAAATTTGTTTTTTTTTTTTTTTTTTGGATTAATTTTTGGGCTTTGTTATGACAATCTGTGGACAAATCTCGGCATCCCCTAAGTTATATAATTTTACATCTTAAATATGGTTCAGCTGTATAAACAAAGGGGGGGCATTTAAGCCTTTTGCATCAGAGCTATGCACGAGTTTGAATACACGAAATTTTACTTTTCCATTCATTAAACAATTCTCTACCTTTTTGTTTATGGAGCAAAAGAGGAGATCAAGATTTAAAAAAAAGATAAAAAAAAAAAATAAAAAATAAAAAAATAAACAAAATTAATAATAATAATAAAAAAAAATAAAAAAAAAAAAACAACAAAAAGAATAATAAAAAAATAAACCAATTTATTTTTTCATTTAACGGGAAAATAAATCAAGAATTCAAACTCCTGCTCTGAATGCGTTCAGCTTGAAAAATGTTATCTTATGTGACTAAGCTTAAAATAAGAAAAGAAAAAAAATTCAAATAATAAACAAATAATAAAGATCAAAGTTAAGTATTTTTTTGTTTTTAAAGTAAATTTAAACAGATAATAATAAAAAATATTTCTTTAAATAAATAAATAAAAAAAATCAACCTAAATTAGATTTATCTCTTATTATTTCTATCGTTCATAGTTGTTTTTCTCTACCTGCTTCACTGCTTCTTGTGCACCATCTCTGTCGCAGAATGTTATGAAAGCATAACCCCTATTCTGCCCAGTCATGGGATCCATCATTAACCTTAAATCCCATATTTTCCCACATTTCTCAAAAAGTGGTATCAATTCATCCTCAAACATGTCTTTGGGGATTTTTCCAACGAAAACCTTCAATAAATAAAACGAAAATGGAACAGATACAGCTTGCAAAAGAAAGGGGGGAAAAAGAAAAGAAATACCCATCTCTATTACAATTTTTAATGTTTAAGAGCTCTTCATTAATTTTTGCATTTTTAAATTTTTTTTTAACTTTTTTTTTTTCTTTTTAAGATAATAAATCTTTATTTTATTTCAGTCTTGTTTTACGTAACCATTTACCTCGCAACCATTTCCTGGTTGTGAACCTTCCCAAGACGGTGGTGGACCACCATATTTCCGTTGCCCTGTTGTCACATCTAATGTATACTTAGTCCGGTCCAATATGGCCTGTTAGCGTAATAAAAACCGAACTTAAATAAGCAATGTCCAGTTAAAAATTGGGATAGAGAGTTGAAAATTTTACGATCCATTTTATTATTATTTCTTTACTTTTATTTTATCTTCGTCTGGTCCTTTAATGGCTGCATTTGAAGAACTGCCCTGCAGTTTGCTCTTTTGTCTGTACGTCTTCATCACACCGCACAGGTATGCACTTTTATTGGATACATGTTCTAAATTGCTCTCTAAAAACTGCTTTAAAACTGCCAATGCACCATCGACAGGGAATTCTTTGAGAGCATCTAATGCTCTCTCGTCTAAATCGACATGTGCCAATTTGCCTAAAAAATCAAAGTGAAAAACATTTCATTATATTGAATCTTGAAAGATTAGCAATTGATTACCCCCCCCCTCCCATACAACATTAATATTTATTAAAAAAAAAATAAAATAAATTGACACAATAACTAATGGAAGAGTTAAAGAACACATTGTGTTTACCTTAGGTATTCACACTTCAACAATTTTTAAAAATATTGCTTAACACTAATTTCAATTCACCAATTTAGTTTTAAACTTTTTATTCAATATACAATAATGCTAACCAATTGACTGTTCGAGATTGCTATCACCTCTTACGCCAGTTTTCCATTTAGCGTCCATTAGGAGTCTGCGACTTTTGGATGTCTTATGACCATAGTTACCTCTAATATTTTTGTGAGTCGCACGGTCAATAAAATATATAAAAAAAAAACAAAGGTCATTTTTGATAATTTTATAAGTGGGAAATTGATCTTAAGTGCACGGGAAAATAAATTTTTCTGTGCAATTTATTGCAATGCCATTAAAATTAGTAAGGGAACTATGCTTATAATATTCGGACTAGTTTTCCAATTAGTAACTTTCATGAGAATGCGTCGGTCATGCGATTTTTCAAGATCTGGCAAGGTTAGATTTTCATGTGTTCCATCAGATCTAACCAATCAGGAGCAATCTGTTTCTGTATGTATTCTGGCTAGTGGTCTTTGCTGATCCAGATGAAGAATCATGGCTGCCATAGCTGGGGGGGCTGTGATTCAAAATCGGTTAAGAGTCAACTGCGAACTCTCCTTGTCAACCAATCAGATTAGTCCAGATTCAGGGACAACACTTAAAAATCGCTAAATGGAAAACGATCTGAAACCCGTTGTGCTTCTCAGACGACTTTAACCAGACACCCTTTAAGTAGCTAAATAGAAAACGGCCTTTAATTAGCATACTTCTAAAAAAGAAGTACATGGCCACTTTATATGATCTAACTGGTGACCAATATGAAGGATAAGTTGAAAATTTTGGGAATATTTTTATACTTCTGAACATATTTAGAGTTCATTTTGTAATGATTGCCAAGAGTGACTCAACATATAGCACCTATGCTACACTTGAGAACAGATTCTCAGCTCTCTTGTTTATCAATTAACCTGATCAAAAAAAAAAACAGTAAGAGATACGAACACCTAAATACAACAGCTTCTAGTATTAAGGATGTGAGCATTCCACTACGGAGAAAATTATTTTCAATTTAGTCCTCTATCAGGTGTTTAAGTGTTCTTACGTTGTTCACAGTATTCATAAAAAGCATTATATTCTGCAAATCGGTTCTTGATTCCTGACCTACTATAATGAGCAGAATCAACAAATGATTTAACATGTGAAGCAGACAGCGCACTTATCATTCAACCAACACGACACTCCACAACAAATCACACAATATAGTTAAGCTAAATAAAGGTAGGTTATCAGAAAATGTTTCATTTTTCACTTAATTTATTACCATATTCCCATGATAATCACACAAGTTAAAAAAACAACAACAAACAAACAAAAAACTCACCTTTCCACAAAGAAATTTAAGTAACTGCTTACCACACATACTAATGTTCAAGTTGAGGGCAAGTTGTGGACGAAAAATTATAAAATTTGCTATGACCCAGAGAACAGTTGAAGGAGCTCAAATTTAATCTTTACATAAGTGCAGATTATGGAATGACATAAACAATGTTACTGCTTATTGAAGACTGGCAAAAATTACTCAATCAAATTTCTCCCAAGTCTTCTGAAGGGATATGCCACTCAACTGGTGTCAGTGACCACCCGCTTTATTCACAAAAAAAATTTTCATAATACTGTTCAACGTTGATAAAATGGGAATATTTCATACCACCATCTTTTCTATTCCTTTTTTACCTTTCGATGTCAAAGATATTAAATAACCATTGGATCCATTTAAAATTCAGCAGGGGATCAGCCTATTAAGGCTTTGCTTGGCAGTAAAGGAACAAATATAAACATCTATGCCCCCAGCAAGATTCGAACCCGCAACTTGTTGATCTCGAGAGCAACAAGACAACATTAAAAAGAAAGTATATTACTTCTACAGCTTTTGTTTTAGGTGCTATGTATGTTTTCTAAAGTAAATAGAAATATGAAATCCTTAACTGTATTTACAGTATCCTCTTTTACCCAAAAATATGTGAAAGCTAGTGATGACTAAGTCATCTTTCCTTCTCCACTCCCTGAATGATATGAAGTTGAAGGGTCCAATCTAATAACAGGGACTAAATCAATCAGAACTGACCAACCTGTCTAAAAAACCCTAAATTTCCTACAGAGACTGCAGAATCACGACTTTGACCAATCGAAAAAATTTGCAAGTGCAATTTTGTTTGAAGTCAATTTAACACAGCAGCATGCAGTGACAAATTAAAGATCACTTGGGAATCGTGCTTCTCTGAATATGGCTTTAGAAACTTTATATTTCAGAATGATGGTGATGGGTGTTACTCAGTGATAAATATACTGTGGGCAAATATCGTATGTACGAAAATATCATTGGTATGGTGCAATGTGTCTTACAGATACCACATGGTGTCCTGAGACGCATTCCACCAATCTTCCATCTGCACCTTGAATTCAGCAAGGGTATTCGCAAGTCGTAGGTGCAGCAAGCACACCTGCCTGGATGGTTCCACGTGTTTTATTGGAAAAAGATCTGGTGACCTAGCAAGCCAAGATAGGGTCTCGGTACCACGTTGAGCTTGTTGAACAATGGTTGTGGTATGTGGGCGAGCATTGACCTACTGCAGTATGGATTGGAGAAATGGCAGAAAATGGGGCTGAAGGATCTCACGGACATACTGGTGGGCTATCTTTGTACACTGCACAAATACCCAACAGATTCTGGAGTCGTAATCAATGGCTGCCCATATCCCAGTGTTGGATCTCTATAGTGTTCCATAATGCTGAACGGCAATGCACATCTCGTAATGGCATGTCCTAAAGCGCCTATTGTTGCAAATGAGAGTGAACCTTAATTCATCCGAGAATGCAATACACCATCATTCCGCCTCCAGTCATAGTTTTTCTACACAACAAATGTACCACTGGAAATTTTCAATGCAAAGATGTGGCATGTAATATTTCCAACAACTTGTAACCACGTGTCCTGAATGAATAGGCTATATAAGAGTAGTTAGTAAGTTCGAAAATGATTGATTTGCAGGGACATGATCTAATGATACCATAATGGATCAGTGTCGATGGCAATCTGAGCAGAGGATGTCTGTAGTCCACTTTCATTCAAGCGTTTTCAGATGAGACAGTGCTCCTGGTAGAAATAACCGCACACATTGCATGATCTGTGCGGATCTGCCGTCGGGCATTACTGCATGTGTAAGTGACATGTGGCCTTTCTCTCTCCATAACGCAATACATCGTGTCACAGTGCTCACTGCATAGTTCACATGATGGCTATTCGTCAATTGCCAGCCATCCTTTGGGATCACTCAGCACTGTCAGTAGTCAATACCAGCAGCAACTGTGATTTTGCATTTTATGCGCATCAATGTGGCATGTGGACACTCGAGTATCACGAGTTCTGATTATGTCATTTAGACGCCACTAACATCACTTAAATGTGTCTTCGGCTACTACCTATTGGCAAAGTTTTTTGTTCCTATAATATTTTTTGGTGGCCTTTCACTTTCTCTGTCTAGTAGTGTAAGATGCTACATCTTCCATCACTGGAATCCAAAATGTTCATCATAACTGTATAACAGAAAAAAAAAGATCTAACTTGCACATCCCTGATGGAATTTCTATCACATGTACGGATGGTACCAATTACCTGGCGATGTTAATAATCAGCCAGTCCCATTTTTTTTTTCGAACAGCAGTGTGCTGACAGTTTTATACAATTGATTATTATAACATATCAACTGCCTTTAAGATAAATCAGACAATTTCACTAATTAATTAGAGCCTTATTTACATCTTGGAATCTATAAAATCTAATTACAAATTTTAAGTTTTTAGCTTAATGTTCTTCTAGTTCAGTTTTCAGACTAAAGATTGTCAGCCTGTACTATATTTTAAGCATTGAAACAAACTTATGAAATTAAAAATTTATATACAAGACAAGTTTTCTTAATTGATATTCCCATGTTTCAACTGGATGAGAGCTCCCTAGTAAGTCCACCTCTCAGTCATAACTCTGGCTTTGCGATTCACCAATCAGTGGCCTCCATACCTTGATTAGTGGACATCTTATTCTTGTTACCTTCATATCTTGATGTTATGGCAATTCACACTTGTTTCTTTTGTAAATGGCTGTGATAATGGCACAACCAAAATGCATCAGAATTAATACTTACAGAAGGTCATTCACACTTTATGGAAACGATATTAAAATCACTTTTATGTGAATGCAAATTTATCTGTGTGAACGGGCATTATGGGTAAGAAACGTCTTATACGTAAGAGTGTTGGTGGGATTATTATTTTGTTTTCATGTAACTATGCCACCGAAAGTGGACAGTTTGTTAGAAGGGTACTTTCCGAGGAGAATTACTCCTACTAAAGTCACTGCCCTTTCCGAGGAGAATTACTCGTACAGTCAAACAGTACAACATTGTAAACAAAAAGATCTTGGCATTTCTAAGAAAGGAGTCTTCAATATACTCAATTCCTGCGGTAAAGCTCGAACCACAGAAAGAATGGGTTAATTGCCGGGTCCAAAAACGAATCCCAAAAAAATGAGGACCGTGGACGTCATTTGAAGAGTAGGAAAGTTGGTCTCCATCGAAAATCCCCTAACACAAAAAAGTATTGCTTCGAAACTAGGAATATCGCCCGCAACAGTAAACAAAATTATTAACAGAGATTTGAAGCTTTGTAAAGTTCACAAGCCGAAAATTCATAAGCTCAGGACAAGGCATCGAGCCACGCTTCCAGATCGACAGCAGATTTCTTGGCTCAGCTGCAACAGCAGATCGGGTTAAATCCGGTTCCCGTTAACCACATCCCTACCAAATCACCTGATGCCAGCCCAATGGATTTCTGTGCTTTCGGGATGTTCAAGAGAGCCCTCAGGAAGCGGCTGGGCAGAACTTTGATTGGCCTTTGGAAAGCTGCACAAGAGGAATGGGGGAAAATTGGATATCGTAGCCCTCTGAAATAGCCTTGTATCCTGGAAATACCGGTGTCGGGTATTGTCAAGAACCAGGGGAATCAGATAGAACATGACAGGAAAAATAAACATGGATTGTTAGACTAAAATTCAAAAAATAAAATCTTTTCCAAAAGTCTGAATGACCTTCTGTAGTATCCACATCAATCGTGGACCTTTATTCATTTTATTGGATAATTCCTTGTACAGCTATCTAGCCGTTACTTTTTAAAATTGATAAAGATTATCTATGATAACAATGAGTTTATTTACAGTAATTGTTATTTATTAGGCATTTTATTAGTAAAAGTATTATTATTTAACTCATTCTGCCATTTTATTTTAAGTCGTGACCTCCCACATTTATACCACAAATGAGAGGATAATTCACCCCTAGATAATCTGGAGTTAACAGTATTTCCACCGAGAAATTTCAATGCCTTACCAATTCATGCTCAAAATAAATAGAAAAACTAAACATTATTTCTCATTATTGTAATAAAAATTTACAAAACAAAGCATTATGTGTATATATGAAAAAACACAAATACGTGCTAATGAAATTACAAATAAATTTGCACAATTTTCAATATTATACCTGTTTTTGCGATTCCCTGCAAAACACACAGCAAACCAATTTCAAAGACGTTACTTTTTTTTTTTTTTTTTCCCGTATGGTGAAATTTTTTTTGGAGTAAGACGACTGCAAAAAAAGTAATAGCCAAAACATTGTGCTACTGACATAGGCTTGCAATTGTCAAAAACAAACCAGTTAGTAATCTGAATATGTAAATCGTAAGAATTTCTCATAAATGCATAAATATCCTCTGTAAGTTTTTCTTTCAGATTCACATGAACTGAATATGCAATCAAATGAAGATATGCAAAAAATTTTCAAAATAAATTTTATGAAGATTTCAGTCTAGAAATATTCTGGAGCAGTTATGTAGCCTTCAACTATCAATTTGTAAAAGATACACCCATAGAAGTCGGAAATGAAAAAAAAAAAGTGCAAACTCTGCAAAACAAAGTGGGCTACTACAGAGCTAATCTTGCAAATAATTTTCAATTCATAAAAAATTTAGATTTGGTGATCACAGCTTATAAAAATAATTCTGTTATATTTAATCCTTAATCATGCTAAGTCAGCTCAAGACCAACAAGTCATGTGTTCGAATCTCATCATAGGCATCGATGTTTGGGTTTGGCCCTTTACTAACAAGCTTGGAAGACCAAGCTAAGCTTCAACATGCTGGTCCCCTGATTAAATTAAATTTCAAATAAAACCAGTTGGTTGTTTAACACTATCAAAACCAAAAGATAAAAGAGGAATTGAAAATATGGAGATCACTCACTTTAAATTTTGTTTTTTTTACTTGGCTCGGTCAACAACAACCTATGTTAAAACAAAAACTGAGAATATGGGAGGGGGGGGGGGAGGTTCTTGTTTTACTCTGAAAATGAGTGCTTCAAAACCATTGTTTGTATTTTTGTTAATCCGCAGCAACAAATGTTCATTAACTTTTGTTTTTATTTAGGACTTAGGACGATCATTGTTATTACAAAATTTGGAATTTCTTTTTTGTTGTTTACCACTTTGAATACGATTGAGATCTATCTTCTTGAAGTCTACTGATGATTTACTTATCAAAATTGTGCTTTGTATACATTTCAATTCTTCACCTGGTCAATTATCTTTGAGAAGAATGCAGATTCTCACCAGGATGGGTTAAAAACATCTGGAAATTTCTGACTACTTGAAAGACAGCTGAACGAAACTTTATTGTTACTGATATTGATGTTTTATGAAGGCAATCAAAAATATTTTGTTTTTGTAAATTTTTATGGTAATTTAAAATTTGAAACGTTTCATTTTGTGGTTTGTTAATTACGATATTTATTTTCATTTTACAACTGAAAGTTAAAAATTTTCACAAGTGAATCAATTTGTTCTTACTGTAACCAAACGTCATAGGTGTGCCAAACAGCCCTTGATAATTGCCTCTCAGCTCAAAACTGGAATTACTGATAGATACCCAGTAACACCATGAAGATTTCACCATGTATAGAAATGAGGGACGTTCGGTAGATATTGAATAGCATCCATTAATCTTCATGCACATGGTCATTCATGTTAAGTAATTTCACAGTTTTCTGCTAACTAGCAATAAATCAGCTACCATTCAAGATAGAACTCATTGGATTTCTGGTGGCTAAAAGGAGACTAACATTCACAAGTGCTTTTGGAATGTCTATGGAGACGCACAGTCGAGAAAAGCACTATAAATCATAGAGTACAGTGTTTGTCGTCATTATAACAAGGACTTGCCTGCAACACAGACCAGAAGAGCAGTACTGTGCAGGATCTCAAATTTAGTTGGCATAAAGACCATAGAACTTGAATGGAGATCTTGTCAAAAACAAGTCATTTAAAAAAAAAAAAAGGGAACTAAATGACTTAATTAAAACTTAAAACAAACCTGTTTAAAACTTTTGAGAAATAAAAGGTATTACAATTCTTATTGAACAACCCCTCATACTACCAGTCTTAAGCCCATCCTATCATTTTTTAACATCTTTACCTACTTTAATCTTATATTAAAACTGAGAAACATTAAATTTTGATGACATTGCAGTTCTCACAATTATAAATATGTAATAGGTATCCTAAAAAAAATTTTTTTAACTTAACACGTAGGTAAATTTTATATTATAGAGCAGCACTTCTCGATCTTTACACATTGCCACCTAATCCATGTTTGACCCGGAGAGTCCAGTATTTTGACAAACCATCTGCATGTCCAGGTTGGGTGTTCACTTGTCCAGGTTAGGTTATCAATACATATCAAAATTTTCAAAATAATAAACAATTATTTTTTTCAAAGAAATCAATTTCTTTTAAAATGTGTTGTTTCACCGATGACATGCAACACAGAGCAAATGACAAATACATTTTTAAAAGAAATACAGGAATGTATTCATTGCTCATCAGGGATTTTTGCACCATCCAGCTGGTAACATTGACTGCGACCCAACAAATTTGTTTGTAATGGTACCAAAACTCAGATTATAATATCGTAATATTTCACAACCTAATAAAACTGTAATAGAAGAGTCCCATCTGCATCTGTGCTAATAACAAGGATGAGATAAGAGACCATTTTCCCACAAAGATAAACAACTTCTGAGAATGCACATTTCTACAGCTGTCTTGTTCAGCATGTGAAAAATAAAGTTACATCAAAAGGTTATGAAAATACAGCAAGATTTATACATTGAGATCAAAATAGGCCAATGAGGGGAAAGAAGATACATCAAAATGGGAAAAGGAAATAAATGCTCATTAATTGATATTTTTTTAAGTACCGTAATTTTTTTGAATATTGGCTGCAGCCGCAAATTTGACAGTCAAACGAAAAACTATCTAAAAAAAGATTGAACTACTTCGTTTTAAGCTTCTCATAGTATCATAAATAGTAATTTAGACAGTAAATGTATTATTTATATAACCATCTTCATTATTTTTTTTTACATTTAATGAAACTTGTATAAATGTATTAATGAAATGTTTAAATAAATAAAATAATCTCACTTTAATGAACAAGCGTAACTATTTCCTTAGTGGCGGCCAAGGTTCCATCAGTGAACTTGCTGCCCAATAGCAATAGAGCATTCTGTGATATCACAACTTCTTGGAGTAGAGTGACTTCATCTGAATCACCAGCAATAGCTTAACATGTGAATTTCACAATAATTTTTATGAATGAAAATTTAGGTGACTGGTTAATTATCGTTCTGAAGGGTTAGAATATTAATTTCACAATTAGAAAACGATTGAACAAAGGCTGGTTAGTTTATAGTCATTAACTCAAATTCGTCTTATGGAATAATTTTTGGTGATAAAGACACAGTAGATTTGAGTTCATGACTTTAAATTAACCAGTCTTTGTTGAATAGTTTTCCAACAGTGAAATTAATATTCTAACCCTTCAGAACAATAATTAACGAATCATATGTATTTTCATTCATAAATTATTATGAAATTCTTGTGTTAAAGCTATTGTCGGCAATTCACCAAATGTGATATAGCAGATAAGCTCAATCTACTCCAAGAAGTTGTGACTTCACAGAATGCTCTATCCCTACTGGGCACCAGTTTGCTGATGGAACCTTGGCTGCCGCCAAAGAAATGAAGACTTACGCTCGTTCATTAAAATGAGATTACTATATTAATTTACACAATAAACATATAAAAATAATGAAAATGGTTATATAAATAAATAATAAAATTACCATCTAAATTACTATTTAATATACTATGGGATGCTAAAACGAAGTAGTTCAATCTTTTTTGTTCTATTCACAATTACCGATATTGATTCGTTATCGAAAAAGAAATTTTTTTTAGGCCACACTCTTCAAATTTTCGATGCCTTTGGGTTTAGAGCCATGGCCTATATTCGACAAATTACAGTTAATTAAATTTATCAAATAATGAGAATGTACTTCCACTCCTATTTTGATCTTAATGTGTAAATCTTACCCTGATCGGTAGTTGCTGTGTATATAAAATCTTGATATAACTATTAGTCACACACTGAAAAAGACAGTTTAGTTTGAAATTGTACGTTCGTGGAAGTAAATAATCTCTTTGTGAAAAAAGGGGTCACTTATCTCATGCATGTATTTCGTGAGTATCCACAGTTTCTTGGTATCTATGTTATTGTCTATGCTAATATTTGCTAATATTTTTATGATTTTTCAATCATTTCATGACCCAAAGATTGAGAAACGCTTGTACAGTAGAACTCCAATTATCCGAGAGAGTTGAACATAAAATCCGCAAACAACAGACAGTTTGCGAGTTTTCGTACGAAAAATTAATAGGACATTTAAAAATTTTACATTTTCTTCTATTGTAACGGAATTTTTCAAGATTTTCCTAGGGAATTTCGTGTGCAATATTTTAATACATTATGTAAGTATACAAAACATAAACAAGATTATTTTTGTACTCATTAATTAATATAAGCAAATTTGGTTTTTTTCCTAAGAAATAATCTTTTTTCCGTCAATTATCCGGATTAATTGGGACCAGACCCTATCAGGATAATTGGAATTATACTGTATCGAGTACTGTGCCCCTCTCTGCAGGCAGCACCCAGTGGTTCCTCAGTTTAGAATCGGCACTAAAATAGATTGCAATGAAGTCTACTCATATAAATCGTTTTTAATTAATTGGCACATGTGATTATAAATATGATAGGGTCATATTAACCCAATATGAAAATTAAAAATTAAATAAAATCAAGCAGGTGGAATTGAAAGTATTTAATGAAGCAGAGCTGAATTACAAAAAAAAAATTAAAAATTAAAAAAAAAAAAATAATAAATTTCTTGAAAAAAAAAAATTTAATAAAAAATTTGTATAATTATTTCCCAAGTGATTAGAATAGATTACTCTTTTTAAGAATAAGATTGTTGCAAGCTAGCACGTGTGAAAGGGGTAAGCAGGATTAGAAAATCTTTAAATACCCTTACAATTTAAATTTTATTTTATTTTTTTTAATTATACCTGTTTTGTATATCTCGTCTAATTTAGCCGCAACCTTTTCATTTAGTCCGTAATCGATAAGTTTATTATAATCTTCGGAATGTTCTGTAGTCTGTTCCATCGGCTCTTCCTTAGTTTCTACCATTTCATTATCGTTCACCACCTCTCCATTCCCTTCTGCCATACTACACGATGACATAAAAGAAAAAGAAAAGAGAAAAAAAACAAAGAAGACGAGGGTTGCAAATTTTTAGCTTCGTTTTCTCTAAATATTGATTTCGAAAATCATTCTTATTCCGTAAATAAACAATGTTGTTCCGTTGAGGTAATAATACTAACCTTACTATGTCACTACAATCTACTTCGACGTCGTTTTTTCCCATTACAAATTTAGTATTAGGGTATGTGGCAAATATAGTATCTATAATGTTTCCACAAATGTTTTTAATTGCAACAATTTTAAAGGGTTTTTTGGATTTTGTTGTTTTTTTTTTGTTTTTTTTTTTATCCTTCTTTTTTGCTTTTTTATAAAAACACAAAAAAAAGATTTTTAAATGTTCTCTTTTTTTATGTTAATATCTATAAAAAAAACAAAAAAAGGTTCGATTTTTCTTTTCCCAAAATTAAGTTAGGGATAAGCCATTAATAAAATCCTCGCCAAACTCCAATGGAACATGGGCATGCACAGCGAAATAATGAGCGGCGACGGCCCGTGCTCTCAACAATACACGCGCTCGCCATGCATCGTACGCACGCAACGTGTTGCCTTCTCTCTACTACTCAGCAGCAGGCTCTCTCTCTCCCTCTTTCCAAACGGCGTCCAACTTGCTGCTTTTCATTTTCCCTCGCTCCTCTATCTCGCCATGCTCTCGTCTTTTCTCTTTTTCCTTCGGATCAACCGACTCGAGCGAATTGCTCGATTTTTGCCCTTTTTCTAAAAAGGCTCGGCGATCTGTTTTGAGAAGGCGATTCGATCGAAGCGATCGGCTCTTGAGCTGAGGGTGGGCAATTTTTTCTCCTAGATTCTTGCCAGTTCGAAGCGAGAGCCGTTGGTTAAGCTGTCGCCGCCTTTGTCCGCCATGATGAGAAACGGCGTGATCGCACCGTTTGGACAGAATTTTTCTAACGGAGTAGGCGTTCGCTAAATCCGTTCCCTCGGAAAAACCGTAAATCGAGCCATGTGGATCGGCGCGGCGACGCGCACCTTCTACGGATCGTTTTGGACGCGATCGCTTAAGTTTTTCTCTAACCCGTTCGCAATGAATATTAAAAAGGCGGGTTCAAAATAACACACGATTTTCAACTGCCGGCAAAAGCGATTCCGCGCCATTGTCTGATGCATGGGATTTTTCGAGTTAAGAAACCGAGGTGGGCATGTGAAATTTTTTTTCCCCTTACGCTTATTCCGCCAAACTTAAAGCGGCCCTACAAAACAATCGCTGTATTAATTGTGCAAATAGAGCAGGTGCAGCTACTTACCTCGAAAATCAATATGTACAAGTGTACAAAGGAAAATTTACACTACCCACTCCCTTGTACTACGAGAAATGGCGGCAGAGACAACGTGATTGACACTTCTACGGGGATTCCCACCTAAGACGAAGGGTCTAGCCTCTCTGGAAGGAGAACACTTCGGCCATACACTGCTTTTCCCTTAACCTCGCTTTATAGAGCAAAGCTCAAATACACAATCACTAATTAAATTATAAAAATAATCCCAAACCTTCGGCGTATTAAATAAATAAAACGATCGCTCTTTTCCTGCTCCTATGATATTATCACGTCACAACCTTGGTGGAGGCTAATTTATAAAAAGTAAGGCCAGCAACCGTTGTGTCTTACCACCAGTTGGGGAAGTGGAGCCACCATTGTAAAGGCGTGTCACAACGGCACTAAGATCTCCGATGAGCAAGGCCATCACATAAGGGGGGGAAAAGACTTTTACGTCGTTGCTGTTATCGTTTACAGTATACAAAAATTTGACTTAAACAAATGCTTTGCATAGGAGCGTGATGACGATGTCTAAGCTAGGAGCAGCGTTGCTCTGTTTTTGTTTCGTGCTCGGAATTCGCAGCCAGTTCGAGTGGCAGACCAAAGATGCGTTTGACGATGTGCGACTAAAACTGGAGAAAGTTAGCGCTGATAACTGCGCTATTAAGAACGAGAAGGACATCTTTCTCGACAAGGATCATGTTTCTCATCTGCCGGACATTAAAGACATCAACATTAATCCCGTCTTGCCCAACAGAACTGCGCTCCTGCACGTCCACAACATGGCTATGACGAGAGCTTTCTTTTTCAGTTTCATTCTGCAAAGAGCCTGGGACGATAAGGAGCCGGGATTTATGTACTACTACTTGTCGACTATCTCCGACGTTGCTGCCAATACGAACATTAACGCCAGTGCGATTTACTTCGCCCCCAACATGTCCTACACTCCCTCTTACAAAGGTTTCTTCAACAAGACAATGCCGCTCTTCGCACCCAGAGCTTTCCGGTAAAACATTTCATTCATGATCCCGTCATCATTTTGTGATTCATGATCGGTCATCCTTGTAATACATGAGTATCCCTGTAGCTTTTAACCGATCTTCCCTATTCAAATATGCCCAATCACCACCTCTTCCATCCAACTAATTATTCTATCGATTTCTTCCTAATGCCTATTAAATCTAATAGACTGCATTACGTAAATTAAGAAAAATTCTCAAAGACTTTTGATTAATACTATGCACCATTTCTGGTAACAAGCAATTTAGTTAACTGCATATTGCAAAAAAAAAAGTTTAACTTAGATCCAAAGTTATATTTTTACATTTAATTTAGGTGATGGTTAATTCTTTATTAAAAAAAAAAAATACAAAATCATGACCAGGAACCCACTATCCAGGCTCATTTCTGATACACAAGTTGATTCCGCCAATATGTCATTTTGTCTTAACATCACCATAACGATTAGAATTTGAAAGCATGATCACTTGCGTAGCTTACTGGGACATCCGCAAGATGTCGCTGTGTGTGCTATCGACCAGCGAGTTGCAGGTTTTCAGCACTTGCTTACAAGGAAAAAGATTAACTTCAGTTTTAAAAATTAATTTTCACCCTGGCTTCATTTTTCTTACTATAGTGAAATTTCCCAATAGCAACCACCTTCGGGACACAGCAAAGTGTCCATTATTCAGAAGAGTTTGCTATTCAGGTATTCTTCAATAGGTCTACTATAAAACCAGTTGTGATGTTTTTGATCAGGGTTTATTTTGGGGGAATAATTATTGAGTCCCCAGGACTCTCATGTATTTCAGTTATCGAGTCCCCTCTTATTTTTTTAGTGTACCCTTTCAAAAAAAAAATCACGTTCATTAATAATATTCCTTTTACTCTTTCAATGGCAGTTGAATTATTAGTAACCGAAGATGAATCGGATGAAACTTTTCCTTGACTTAAAGGGCAAATGACACCAAACCGGAAGTTGATTTCGTATAGTTTTGAATACTTTTCTGATACTAAATATCAATTTTATTATTATTTTTTTACTTTCATTTTTAATAAAGAAATCATAATTTGAAGGCCACTTCTGGTAATATAAATTCATTTTGAATTTTGCCAAAAACTCTCGCAATAGCGTTGCTTATGACGTCAGGTTTGGTAACTGAGGCCAACGAGATTTACAGGCTGTGGCATAATTCACAAGCCACAGGCCCGACAAGATTTACAGGGCCTATTAATCTCGTCGGCCTCGACTTACCAAAGTTGTTGACATCACATGCAGCTAACGTTTTTGAAGGGAGGGGCGCCCGTTTCACTTATTTGTTGCCTCTTGCTTAAAAAATTTGTAACTTTTTTCCATAAAATCTTTTTGGGTTTTTTTAATGTTACATTCTATCTGATTCTTGGTGTTTCAATAGCGATATTTTTGGTGTCTCTTGCCCTTTAAGAATCTGTCGTTACCTCTAGACCTCTTACATGCCATGCTGACGGCAGTTTCACTTTTGCTGTGCTTTTACGTCGAAAAACCGTGGTTGTGATTCAACCAGAAATGATGACGTCTTAGCCAATTAACTGTTAAAAATAACACCAATCATAGGGAGTTTTACAATCTAACTTGACCAGACAAGAAATCCGCTTAAAAATTTCAAAATGGCGTCCAACTCATAAGTATTAACATAATTACGACAAATTTAGCGTTAATGTTAACCCTGTATTTAGTCGATGGTTATTTGTTATTTATGTTAACGTTGTTTTAGGAAACCATAAGCTTAGAACACTTTATGTTGATGTTATTCACTTAACACTTATTTATTATTATTATTATTTTTTTTCTTTATAACACTGGTTGAATCTCATACAGTAATGATACACAAGCTACGTGATAATTCACGTATGAATTTAGGCCACTTTTAAAAGAATGGCTTTACTTATGTAAGCAAAGAACACACTCAAGCATGAGAGCTTTTTTTTTTAATACCTACACAAGATAACTCAAAATGATGGACCCGATTTCAGAAGTTTACTCTGTGAAATCTAATGAACATACGGTATTTGGAAACATGTGCTACAAAAGGTAAAACATTCAAAGTTTACTTCAGACACATCACATCATAGGTGTTCTATGTGAGCACCTTGCATAACCAGAGTCGCATCAAGCCAATAGTGTATCTCCTGCCAAACATTTCGTAGCATGTCACGGTCAATATCAGCAATGGCTGCATTGAACACACTATGTGGAAACTAAACTGTGAAAGCTAACCTTTCGAAGCGCATGTCTCACATTATGATACGTTCATTAGACATCACAGAATACATGTCTGAAACCGGGTCCATCATTTTGATTTACCTTGTATGTTGAGAATTTTTCACTACTTGCATTTCATGTATAAAATCGAAAGTGAAAGTGGTGTCCGCTATTAAGAAGTCGAAAATGCAAAGTTAGTGCAGGAGTTAAAACAGCTTGAGTCTAACACCATACATTCTGGCACGCTTCTGATTGGCTAACAGCAAATTCTGGCATCACACCAGGTTTTTCTTTTATTGTACAGACTATAAGAAGGTCTGCTATTTAGAAGTATTGGCCCCATAGGAGACAGTGTAATTTTGCTGGGAACTAATGTATGTCCTACAGAGAAATGTCTGTTATCAGAGGTGTCTGTTAAGGGAAGTTTCACTGTACTAACAAAAAAGGGGGGAACCTCTAATCCACAAATAATAAAATTGAAATACTGGATACGTATTTCGGGTGAAATGTGAATACAAAAGTATTAAGTGAAAAGAAAGAAGTTAAAAGTATTACTTTAAAACTAGGTGGAAATTATAGGCCTTAAGTTCTATGGAAGAAAGTTGGCTGAAAGTACATGTATATCGAATTTCAAGGTCCAACCATTTGTGTTTCGCAAATTCTAACTTTCTTAACCCTTGAATTTAGTCTTATTCTTAAAATTGGTAATAAATTTCGAAAATACATAAATTTACTGCATTGAATGAGAAAATTGATATCTGCTTTGAGTAATCTTGCCAGCAAATTAAATTTAAAAAATAAATTCAACATGGGCCAAGAAGCCACACTGAACAAAAAGAAGAAAGACAAAAGTGAAAACACTTTTTCTTTCATTTTAGTCTTTCCGCTGAGGATGGGTACTTGGTACCCAAAATATATCCAGTATTTCAAATTTATTCTGTGGATTAAAGGATTTCCTTTTTGGTTGTTCCATTCCACAGTATTTGTTTTTTTGTACTTACTATACTCATTGTTTCTTACATTCTTCACTAACATTTAGTACATTTTCATAAATATTTAATTCATATTTTCGCCAAGAGCACTGAGGTGCAGGTCTTAATTGCCCTCGCAACCAGCAAATCGCCGGTTCGAATCCCAGTTGGGGCATGATACATTTGACCCTCAATTTTACGGACTAATGGGGGGAGAGGGTTGTCCGGAAAATCTCAAATTCCGGATTTTCCGAGATAATAAAAATAATGCTGACACTTAAGCTGAACTTTTTAAACAATCTGGAAAGCAACAATACCTTTTAATGGTAATGTATATGTATATATAATATTGTTGCTTTCCAGATTGAAAGCACATTAGGAACATAAAGAGATACGTATGCCTAAAGTTAAATGAGTGGAATAAAATAGCATTTACGAAAGGGTGGTTAAAAGAACAGCACGGATGGGGAGGGGGGTAGGAGAAGCCTGTAGGACCTTGATGAAGGCTGGAGGGAGGGTTTATCAAGAGCGGAAGTTCCTTTCCTTGCGGCCTGGCCGTTGGAGACCAGTGGCGCCGTTTCGATTTCACTTGAATAGCATTGGAACTGTTACGACCTGCGCTTCCCGTTCCTCCTCTCCCTGGTACTACTGCTGCTGTGAGTGCTAACTGGTGGACGTATCATAAACTTACAAAGTACAAAAAATTTCAGTAGAAGATATGTCTGGAAAATCCGAAATCCGTAAAATTGAGGTGTGAAGCACTAAAGCAATGTGAAAAGGCTGTTAAGTATTTTTATTACTATAACGAATATTCTTTTACTATATCAATAGCCACAGTGATTCCAGCATTATTAGTCTGTTAGCATTTGCCATTGCTAGATAAAGACATTGTAAAGAAATTTTTTTTAAACATTCTCTCAAATAATGTATGTTTTGCAAAAATATTTTTGTGTTTATTTTACTTTTTATCACTTGTTGGGAGACATGATTGGAAGCCGCTTTTTTTTTTTTTTACTGTGAAAATTTTATTGCTGTACGTACAAGCGTTCCCATCTTAGGTGAGGATATCTGCATCTGTTTGCCTAGCCAAAACACTTTTTTTCACTTTTTCACAGGTATAAAATGATTTATCGGACTTTCACAGTGCTTTTCGCATTTTGCCTTCAATATTTTAAAAATGACTAAAAATTCTGTTTTAAATTTAACAAACATTATACAAATTGTACATTATAAAACGCTCATCACTTATATATACTAAAACAATGAAATATATGACAGAACATGAAATTGCCATTTGCAGTAAGCACGATTCGCTATGAAGTTGGTTGATAACTGCAGCAGTGCTCGTATTTCACACATCCGCAACCTCACCGGATTATAGCATTAGTTACTGCATGAGTGATCACACAATCTAATTCTATTCGTTTCAGCGTTTTTCAAGTTTTCCCCCCCCCCCTCCCTTTCCTGTTCATGGTGAAATGCTTTCGGCCTTATTGACAAATCCGGCCATTCACATTGGAATCTTCAGATTATGATCATGGTTACAATTTTTGCCGCCAGATGAGAATAGTGGCGCTTTTATTGCCTATTTTCTAAAACTCTA
>JAHWFO010006931.1:3936199-3997943 GCA_023313115.1 Rhysida immarginata
ACATAATAATATACAAGGTATGTCCAGAAAGTAATGCAATTTTTTTTAACCAGTATCTTTAAGTAGTCAATGGGTTTAGTATCGTTGCGAGATCAAGATGAATAAATGGAGTCCAGATAACGATCGGATACAATTTTATTTTGTCGACACGTTTCAGTTTACACCATTGTCAAGGCTTGGCTAGATTGCAACAAGTAAAATTATTGTTGACAGTTCTTTATTTAGCTTACAGGATTTATTTTGTGCAAACGCCCATGCGCGAGACCAAACTAGTTGCAACTCCCACGTGGTGGAGTGCGGGATTTTTCGGACTCGCTTAGGAGTTACTATTCAAGGACAACACTTTAGACTGAGTTATGTATAAATGCTTAATTTATTAACAATAAACATAGTAAATGTCATTAAAAGATATCCAAATAAAAGGGTACCCAACTATTATAACAATTGCTAAACTCTAATACCATGCATAGAAGGCCCCGGGGTCATAAAACCTATAGTCCCCTAGGCTACACCTTCCCCTTTGTATTTCCTTTAATAGGTTAGACCCGCCCTCATACAGGTATCTAAGATCCAATAAAATAAGGATTGACTATATACTTTATTTAAATAGTATCCCATAATCAAGGTTTTGCTATTCAAGGTTTAGCAATACACAGGCGTTTGCTAGCTGCAATTTGCTCTGTTAACTGTTGCTCCGTGAAAACGAAATAATCTTTTCGCTATAGCGAGGCCTTGCAGACGCAGGTACAATGGACCAGAACGCGTCACGCCCTCCTTTTAAATGCTTACTGCTCCTAATTAACGTTATCCAGATCCCACGCTTAGGAGGAGTATCGGGAGGAAGAAGGCAGAAACCTCCCTTTTACTTAAGTATTCACCACTGTATTGATGCCACAATGTCCACTTGCACCCCGTTATTTACGATAGAGTAACAGACTCGGCGCAACTCATACGACCGTATACATAAATGCCACAAAATTAATGCCCATATTTATCTTTAATGTCTAATATATATAAGATAAGAACTATGAATGGCATCACTATCACTCTCTGACAGTCAATTGTCAGTTAATTAATTAAAACTCTTGTTACAGTCAGTGCAAACACGACGGGATCACTCCACCCAATACATATCACTGTATCCTTCTGCCAACCTACTTCCTTGGTGCGTGGGCAGTTTAATAGAACAGCCGGCTGCGTGGCAATCTAGAATAGGCAGTCACAACTGACGGATCCTTTCTAAAACTGGGTAGTTCCCGCATCTATCGCCAATTAGCGATAATTAAAAATATAAGAACGTTCTCACCACGTTGTCATCTTATTTGGGGATGTTTTCTTATCTTAGACGGCCGAACTATATTTCGAACGCAAACCAATGGCGGTGACTTTTTCTCCACAGAGACTGTGCTTAAATATGCTCATTTTTGCACTAAAACTTCTTTATGGGCAGTAACACACTATTATATTCGTGATTCATTTCAACATATTTCAATCTACTATCAATATCTTAGAAATATTGACAGAAGAAAATTTACCAGCGGCAAAAAACATCGTGCCAACCCGCTACTTTTGTTGTTGTTATAAAAAAAAAAAAAAAAAAAAAAAATCTTTTTTTTTTAACAACTGCTCATTAACATATTTTCGGAGATTCCCAGAATCTCACATCCAACAAACAACACATACAAGACGGAGAAAGCATTGTCACAGCTTCCGAAGTTGACAACAATGCATAATTTTCAAACAACTGATCTTAAAATACAATAAATACAACACAATTTATTGCAAGCAACAAAATCTTATATTAACGCTAGACTCATAGACCTAAAGCATGGAGCAGAAAATAAAACCTACACATTTTACGTTTAAAGCACAAATTATTAACCACCCCTGTTACAATCTTACCCGTCCAAACTAAAATAAACAAACAAACAAAAAAACCACACTGACTTCAGTCACAATTTGAATACTAACAAAAAATTCTTTCTCCAACATATTGAAGAAACCCACATACAGGAAATGATCAACATAATAGGATAGAGCATTACTCGAGATACGTCGACGATACCCTCATTATATCCAATAAAGAAAAATGCACAAAAGAAGAAATTCTAACAGAATTCAACACATTCCACGAATCGATCCAATACACAATGGAAGAAGACGAAAACGGTAATATCAACTTCCTCGACCTCAGCATAAGAAAGAATAGCAGAACCAGGAAACTCGAGTTCGGAATTTATAGAAAACCAACTACCATGGAGAACATTATCCCATAATGTCAAACCACCCAAAGCACAATCATCTACATTGACACTCCTTCCAAAGAGCAATCATCTACCCCATCACTAAAGAAGCCATGAAGAAAGAAATCGCCATAACATACGAGCTAGCAAAGAACAACGCATTCCCAAAAAGAATAACGGACTCCATACTAACGGACATAATAAGAAAGGAACGAATACAACAACCTACCGAAAAAAGTGAGAAAGGATACACAACATTCACATACCACAATCCATACATCAAAAAAATTACTAAAATATTCCAGGAACAAGGAATCTGAATTGCTTTCAGAACATAAGACAATAGTTGAATTATGCTCAACCCAAAAAGGAAGAACGAGGGAGGAAATATCTACCAAACGGCCGGAGTATACAAACTGAAATGCCCCGATTGTAATGCATTTTACGTCGGGTGTACTAAAGGCTCCTTTGCAACAAGATATAGAGAGCATTGACGATCGTGGGTGAATAACGACAAAAAATCAGCATACACGGAACACCTACTCAACAGCAAACATAGAATGATGGAAATCGAAAAATGTATGGAGATACTGTGGATAGGCAAGGACCTCGCACAAATATCGATACGTGAAGAAATGGAGATAAGAAAATACAGAAGAAATGAACAAGAAAATCTGCTGAATAACCAAACTTCGTTTGAAAGAGACGCATTAATCGATTTTTTAATAGACATCCCCAAGAACAACCGGAAATGAAAATCGCCTTGCCAACTCAATTATGACACCAACTGGAAATGAGCCTTCTAATAGGTCTGCCTAATAGTCACCAATGAGCAATTATGTAATCCACCAGCCAGGGATCTGGAACTTCATTTCTAGCCCTGACTGGTGGAAAACTACTCCTGTAAGCTATATAAAGAACTGTCAACGATCATTTTCCTTGTTACAATCTAGCCAAGCCTTGACAATGGTGTAAACTGAAACACTTCGGCAAAATAAAATTGTATCAGTATCGTTATCTGGACTCCGTTTATTCATCTCAATTTCTTTGTCAAACATATCGTTACAAACGTTTAATGTTCTTCGAAATAGTTCTCTTGGGCATCCACACACTTTTTCCAGTGACTCTGCCACGCACCGTATGCATCCTGGAAAGCTTCAACGGGGATCTCGGCAAGGGCCCTTGTCACGGCGTTATGGACGACTTCAATCGACTGATTCCTTTTAGGGCGGTCTTGAACCTCGGGAAGAGAAGGAAGTCGGCCGGAGCAATGTCCGGACTGTACGGTGGTTGGAGCAGTATTTCCAAGTTGTGCTTCGTCTGGTATTCACAGATGCGCAGAGCGGTGTGTCATGGTGGAGCGCCCAGGTAGCGGCGATCTCCTTTCTCACTGGGACAACCCTTTTTAGCAGTCTTTCCAGCACATCGACGTAGTAGGCAGCATTAACTGTTTGGCCTTGAGGTACGAACTCTGTGGACTCTGTGGCGTCGAAAAAGACAATCAACCTCGTTTTCACTTTTGACTTGCTTTTTTTTTTTGGTTTTGGGGACACAGAGGTGTGCCACTAGGAGCTTTGACGATTTGTTTCTGGGTCATACTCGAAACACCATGTTAAGCCACACTCTAAGGAACTCTACTAACATGAGAAGTACACGAAGTTGTTCGAATGCACTTTTTTTTTATTTTTTTTTGCACGCAAGCATCAAGCATACCTTGGAAGTGATGGCGTTGTGCGGCGGCAGTAAGCCTCCGCAAGTGAAAAGTTCAAAAAACATGGCGGTAAGAGGGGAGGCATAATCATTAGTGGCAGTCGCCAAAGGATTGCTGTTAGAGCACTATTATTAAGCACAAAACCTTAATTTTGCTGTAAAATTATTCGTCTCGAAAAAATTTGAGATAAGCATCCATAAAAACTATTTTTATTTAAATTTATAAAGCACCGCGATACAAACCCCCTCACCAACGCAACGTATCACTCGACGTTTCACATGAAGCCAGCCCCGTGACAGAAAATTTACGAAGATTACTGAATTAATAAAATGAAATGAGTAGTGCCATAACTCAAAATTGTCCTTGGTATCCCACAGATTGCAAAAGCTCTATCTAGTGCTGAAATTGTATCACTTGCCTTTGTTGTGGCAACTAGAATTATTAAAAATCGTGTGAAGTGTAAAGGTCCTTCATGGTCCATGGATATGATCTCAAACGGGGTTGTTGGAATGGTTCTGCTACTGAGTTGTTATTAATTACTATACACATGTTTTTACAGGAAGGCAATTAGCTAATTTTAATAATCTATTTTTTAAAAACTAAGTTTGTTTAGAAACTTGAGAATCCATTCAATTGTCGTCTACTGTTTACTTCTATTGATTTCATGTAAGTGGGTTCGTGCTTATTGCTGTGTAGTAGAAAAAGAAGTTCCATCAAGCGCATTAATACACGCACACACATGCACACACGCACACACATACACACACGCACACACTCTTTAGCTATGCGTTTAACAATGGACCCTTTGTATGGCTGTGTGCTCAAGTTTTTTCATTTTCGGAATATATTTCAATTTGGTAGGAATTCGTGAGATACATGTTCATGTACTTCCTTTGTCTGGAGTTAGCTGTTCAAACTAGGATACATAAGGAATTTTTTTTCTTCTAACTTTCAACATATCTTCTCGAATTAAGAATTTTTAAAGTCGATATTGGAGAAAATAAGTTTTTGAATTGGGGTAACAAACACATGGGCCACCTTACAGGTCAGGCAATAATTCATATTAAATAGTCAAAAGGCAAATATTTTAAACGGACCACAGCATTTGGAAAAAGTCAAAACCCAGCTGTTTCTTTATAATTCCAGTAAGGCTTTGCTGATAACCAATATCTCGCTGTCGAACGTTGGGGAGGAAATATTACAATATAGTAGTAATCGGATGTTACACATTGGCTGAGAGACAAAAATTTTTTCGTAATAGCAGAGTTGATTGTATTGCATTTGCAGTAGCCTATTAACAGTATTGAGTAATAAATTTTAATCACTTGATGAATAAAAATATTCTAAATCGATCTACCCAACCATCAGATCAAGTAAAATTTGCAATGCTGAACTGTTTTGCAAACTCAGTCTTTTCTTTCAAACTTTCTCAATTAATGTGGATGTTTTGCTGGAGCATCATCTAAACAAAAAACAAATATATTGTACACTTGGTGTATTGTTTTTTGACACTTAAGATCACAATACAGTCAGTATTATTCTGTACTTGCGCTTAAAGTTGATATGTACAGTACTTCTACTGTAATTTTGCTTGAAAAATGAAGAAAATCTTATCTTACCTGATTGAACCACGTCAACATGGCTTTTTCCAAGTGTTCACAAGTGGATTTTCTTATCTTCTTTCTTTTTTAAAACTGCGGTAGCTTCAGCCTGTTTCTGATTTTTTTTTCCACATTTTTAATCGGTGTTGATAAAGTTGACGGTGGAATTTTAAATTGTTTCGGTATGTCACACTTCTTTGCGTTTGTTTTTTCACTAGCATCAAAAAACTTTTAATTTCTGGATTAACGACAAGTGTTTTTTTTAATAACTGCGCTTGAACTTGCCATTTTCTTAATATTGCTGTTGATTTGCTATTGTTGGAATCATGCCTAGACTAACCGGTTAGGTATATGAGCACTAACTGCCGTTTTCGACCACGTGAAAATGAAGTCACCGGTATTTATGACCGACCAATCGCTAACTTTTCTCACCGGTTAGAGTTTTCATTCACAGATAAGAAATGAACATGACGTGGTGTTGTAAATTCGTTTTCAGGTGATTTTCTGATGAATTTTGCGTAGTTTTTTCGGGATATCCGAATTTACAAATAAAACTGCTAGTGATATTAGGGAAATATCACTTACCGTAAAATCTTGAATACACGCCGGGTATTCAAATACACGCCGGTCTCAAATAAAAGCCGGATGGGATGTAAAAAATAGATTAAACGCCGGATCTTTTTCGAGTCATCTTTCAAATCCCCGAAAAACCACAGAAGCACAGAAAGACCCTGAACAATATATCCCTGCTGGCAGAGATATATTGCTGAAATTGGGCGATTCTATGTGGGATTCAGAAACCATAACCTTGCAAGAGATCGAAGATGATGAAGAACTTTATAATAATGAGGCAGTTATCTCCGAACCAGAAGATCATATCTAATTATTAATTTTTAGTTTTACAAAAAAATTTTTTTTTTTATTAAATTGCAATTCAAAACTTTGTCGGATTTATTGCAGGATGGCTAGCGAATGGGAAAACCGAGAAAAGTCAGGGAATTTTACAAAATTAGCAAAAAAAATGCGAAATTGGAACGAAAAATTGGTCAGGGAAAATTACATGATCAGCCGGGAAAAGTCGGGGAATTTTATGCAATCGTTTTGGGACACCCTATTATACACCCTGTTATTGGAAATAGCCCTTAACGCCGGGTCTCAATTAATCGCCGGGGGGTCTGGACCATTGAAACAAATAGACGCCCGGGCGTGTATTCAAGATTTCACTGTATTAGTCGTTGGGTTCAGGAAACAAAAAAATTTAACAATAATCATTTGGGTTCGGGACACAAAAATATTTCATATTAAGCAAGGTTTTATATTAATAGAGTTTGAAAAATACTTTTTTTTTAATAATTTTTAAATTAAACAATTGTTTTATCATAAATTTTTATGGATGGCATACAGTAAAATCCAGTTACAACATTCTGTCAACTCCGAGTCGGAACAGTCCATTCAAGAATGGGGTGTTTCCTGCGTAATATGACAGTGATACTATTTCCATAACATAACATAGCAGCGATATTATTTTACGTCTTGGAAATAGTGTCACCATCAAACCCTCATTTCTTGAATAATCTGCCTCAACTCAGAACTCTAAAAAGTTCCAGTCAACTATCCTCACTTTAATTATTATTTCGAAATAACATTCAAATTCCTATTTTTTTTAAAATTTTATCAAGGCGTTTCAATAAGTAACACACAATTATTTGTTATGCCGCGAGTACTTACCCAAAGAAGTTGAGATTTGGCTAAACAACAATATAAACGTATGCTCGATGTGTGGTGTCCCATTTGCGGCAAAATTGTGAGCTGTAAAACAAAAATGGCGTGTGTGATGTCCTGTCTATTGTGGAAGAGCAGTGAAGTGTTTGTTTTCTGTGAAAAATACTGACAGATTCAGAAACAAATGGTTGTAATGTATGGTGGTGATGGCCTAGACTGCTCAAACCTCTTTAGCAGGTGTGGTTTTACAAACAGACTTGAAGACCTCACCAATTCGCCACGTTGTGGCCAAGCTATAATCTTTGCAAGAGCAAGGAATGCCGCATCCATTGAACAGACAATTCGGAGAGATGGACTGATTCATGTAGAGACTTTGGCAGAGCAGTTCAACAGTTCGGTCGGAACAGCTGACGACATTGTTAATGAGAAACTGCAATTTCATCTTTTTGGTCCTATAAAGAGGTTGATGATTTCAGTCTGATGAGGACGTTAAATTGACCGACTGCAAGTGGCTTTACAGCACTAAACAGACATTTACCCAGATGATATAACGAAATTGGTGCCACGATAAGACAAATGTGTTGAGCGACAAGATACTTAAGTTGAAAAATACTTAAATTCTGTAGCTTTGTTTTCAATATTGTTTGGTTTTGATATACAGGGTACTTTGTACAGGGTACTTTAATATTGTAATATATAATTAAAGTTACGATTTCAAAAATCGATAATTTGAAAACTACTTGTCAGAATGACCCGATATTTTAGCAGAACAATCGTAAGGCAATGGAATTTTGTTTGGCGAAGGGAAAAAAATATTTCCGAAGTCTGCCGATAGATGGTGCTGGCAGGGTTCACATTGTCTGGAGATATGCAAATTACTAATAAGTGACATGCGCACCGCAGATATAGCTGCCATAAAAATGCAGAGCACCAGCTCTTTGCTTGAATGCTTCATCATGACTCTGACTATGAAGGATCGCGCTCTGCTCTTGAAGCTTTTTTATAAGAACCAAGAGAAAAACCATTACCATGCCAGCGCTATCTATCAGCAGACTTTGGAACTATTTTTTTTCCTTCGCCAAACAAAATTCTATTGCCTCACGATTGTTCTTCTAAAATATCAGATCGTTCTGACGAGTAGTTTTCAAATTATCAATTTTTGAAATCGTAACTTTAATTCTAATCACCATGTATACATGTAATAATGGTATACCCAAAAAGTCAAGTGTTACTTATTGTGAAATGCCGTTGTAATGTACCTTTACCTATTAAGCTGTTCTCTCGTTACAATGCTCACAGGCTGAAAGCCTTATTCTGATTGGCCGAAAAATATTTTGCACGGCTTGTTGATGCTCTGGGTGCAATTTACTTTATTCTGTCAGGAAGTAGGATTTTTGGGGAAATCTACTGTAATACTGTACTGTACATGTATTGTATAAAATAATGTTTATTATTCTGGAGATTGTGGCTGCAGACTGATTCTTAATGAGCGCTACACAAGAAATCCTTATCACACACACATGATGTGATTACTAATGTTCAACTATGTAAAATAATAAACGTGAAAATATTGAAGTGTTCCAAAAGTAATTTTCTTTTACAAAATAGAGGATTTTATAACCTGCTGGTTTTATTATCATATCAATCATATCGTATAGTCTATAAAAAGGTAAAGAAAATTTGTGTCTTTTGAATGAATATTTTTATGACTTATTTGTTTTTGTTTGATTGCAGTGCGTCCCTATCCAAGGACGTGGTTTTGATTCCGGAGGGTACAAGTGTGAGTGCCTTCAAGGTTATGAATTTCCTTATGACCAGCCAATCACTTACTTTGACGGACAGTTGTTGGAAGCTGAATATGTGAATCTTGTTCACAGGAAGCCGAGTTGGTTTGATTTATTCAAATGTCGCATCGCTTTGGCCACATCAGTCAAGGCCCAATTGATCGTGATTGTGTTTGCATTTATTACAACTCTTCTCTTCAGATGAAACTTGAAATGCAGCTAAAACGTTATTTCTGAAGGGCAACTTTTAATAGCTGTATATTTTTTTTTTTAGGATTTTCATCCAGATTTTTATTTATTTTAAAGGTCTTTTATTTTTCCTATTTTACACAGTTTTATAATGCGTTTATTTTCGTTAATGTCACTTAAAGAAGTTCAGATCTGATGAAGGTTTGCCCAATCTTCATTCCATTTCAGTATTCCGTCCAGGGAGTAAGAATATTTTTCATTTATATTTTGGTTACCTTCTTTTGGATTCCTTCTTTAACTGTTTGGTTTATAAGGTTATAGTCTTGGATGGAAATTTTCACTGGCACTCATTTTTGTTTGTCATGATAATAATAATAATGAGATTCTTGAGTGAACTATAATCATTGGCAGCTGTTGGGGTTTTTTATTATTCAAACTGCCACAGAGGGTATATTTTAATGAAGTGTAATTTCAACAGCTATCCCTCATAAACAAGGTTTTCTTAATCTTGTTCACTGCAGCTGTTTTGTATGAAATAATTCAAATATTGTTTTAAAATATCTGGAAAAGAAGCCAGGCTGTATCTTAGAAAAGTCCTGGTTTAAGCATACCTGACCTGATGGTTTCAGTTTTGGAATCTCGTCCATTTAATTATGGAATACTGCATACTTAATGTATTATAATGTATATTATACAGAAACCACATGAAAAGTAAAAACAATCATGCTGCATTCCATTTTATAACATTCCAACATATTCATCATTTTATAATGTGATAAAGTTGTTTATAAAAATATATATAAAATGTTATTTAGCTTTGTAAATTATATCAAGTCCGTCCAGATCTTTTTTTAAATTGTGTAATTTTTTAAGATTTTTTTTTTGTAAATTTTACTTTATCCCAACTCTTAAATAAATATTTTTAATATGTTTATAAGCAGAAGCGTTCTAATTTATTGTCTTTGAAATTTTCATGAAATTGGATGTTAAATTTTTAATTTTTGCTTATTTCACAATTGTTTTTATTAGTAGGATGAAACTTGGGATGCAAACTGTAAGGTCAGAATATTAAAACGTATTGGTGAGAAATTTTACCGTATGCGGGAAGTGTTTCTTAAAAACCATGAAAAAAGAAGCATCTAAAAATATAATCGTGGAATAACACTTATACGAAATGTGTTAGCAACTGTATTGGTTTGGAAATGTAGGATTTACTCTGCGGTCGCATCGGAAGGGCACGGTGCTATAAGAGTTCTTACCAGAAGGGGCAGCAGTGAACAGAGATCCTGGCAACTGGAAGCTCCCAGAACTCTGGAAAATCAAGGATTGGTTACTGCAGCATGTGTATGAAAATTTTTGTCATCGTTAATAGGATAATCCCGCTGCGAAAAACAAGATTAAGTGGAAGACTTAGGTTTGATGCAACTGAGGAGTGAAGAATCATGAAGAATATGAATAAATCAAAAAAGTAATACGGTTGCCAGAAAATACTTCGGGAACAAATTGTATCCTACAATTTATAACCTAACATTTAACTATATTTGACTTTCTGGTAATATTTTTTCTTAATTGGTTTCATTTTCAGTTAGTGTCAGAAAGGTTATATCATTGTTTCTATCAAAAATGAATGGAGACAAATCGTAATTGTATTGGTTCCCCTATCTATAAATTAGGCAAATGAAACCAATTAAGATCAATTTTATCGCACATTTCAAAATACCTGGTTCTGATTTTACCGTATATAGGCATATAAATAGTCCTCAGGCTTGTGGTCATCTTATTGCTTTACCATTTTGTCTTCAGAAAAACGATACAATGAAAGTTTGTCCATTTTTTTTTTTTTCTTTCCCTGAGCATTTCAGATTTTTAACTTAGATTGATGTAAAGCTACCATTTTATAACAGGTGCTCTTGGAGAACATTAGTGTGTGCAAGGATGGAAGGATATTTGAATTTTACCTCCAGTTTAATTTTTCATTGTCGATGCAACTGAATGGAAATCATTCTGGAATCTACTAGTTTCGGCATATATTCCCGCTGCCTTCAGGATACAATACAAAAGGTTGCGTGCCATTTTTCTGTATATTCTGAGGAAAGCGGTAATAAATGTCGAAATTACAGTGGTCGATTCCATAAGATCTCAATTAATCTTGTTAAGAAATATAATGTTAAGACCAATGAAAAATTTTATGTGAAGTTACTATCTTTTGTAAAGAAAAGTTTCTATTCTTAGATACTCAAAATTTTAATTTCCATGATGCAGGTCAGAGATTTGAATTTTGAGTCTTTTTTTTTTTTTTTTTTTTTTTTTTTTTTTTTTTTAATTAATGCATAGACATATGGGAAAATTATTCAATTAAAAGTGAACTGATCTGCTTATAATTCACTTTGTTTCAATATGACATGTTGCCTCATGTCAGGGTAAATTGTGCAATCAAATATACTGCGATTTAGTTAAAATAAACCTTTCATATTATGTGTTATCCATTATAGACCAATATACGAGGTACATGTACTCCAGAAAGTAAGTTTTGTTTGGTAGTACATAAAAGCAATTAAACACTCCATACCTTGAAGTATTTTTATACATAGCTCCACTATTTTGAAGGCACTTATCATAGCGGGATACGAGCGATTGTTTAAAAAGTTGCTACTTATGATATCAACCACTTAGTGACAGCTTCTTTTACTTCGTCATTGTTGAAGTTATGGCCACCAAGGAATGACTTCAAGTGCAAAAAGAGATGAAAATCGATAGGTAAAAATGGTTAGGATTTCCTAAATGGATTTCCAAATCAGCCATATTAAGTTTAGCAAAACTTTGAGCCTTTATTTTTTTTTTTAACTCCAGAATTTTTTGTTTTTATTTTTAAAATCGGTGATAAATTTAGGAAATGGGCAGTGGGTAAGAAATCCAATTTTTAAATTAACCTTAAAATAATAAATTAAAATTTGGACCAAGAAGCCATAACTGATGAAACGATAAGAATGAAGTTTTGTGCGGTATTGCCTGTAGGCAATGAACGAAGGAAAATGTTTATGGTAAGACACTTTCTCTCCTATAAAGACCATTTCACACCACAGTTCCTTCTTATCTTTCCATTATAGACCAAACCAGCTCAAAATTGTTTTGTTTTTAATGGATAACAAAAATTTTTTTTTGCAGTATGGGCATCAAATATTACAGTAATATTTGGTAATATATTAGTTTTGAAGAGAAATGGTTTCTGACAGAAATCATTAAAAGAAAATATGATTTAATGATTGAAAATGGAAAAAGGTTCTTAAAATTTCACCATGCCTTTATCTGCTGATTTGCCAGATGTTTATTGCCAAGTATTAAAGATATTTCAGGATATTTTTATTTATTTATTTATTTATTTACTGAATCCAGAAAAACTATCGGACCATTTAGTGACAACCCCATTCAAAATAAGTAAACTTTTATGCAAATGTTTGTTTATTAGTAAAAATGAGATGTAAACGGAGAAACTTGGAATATTGGTATTGGATTTATTTTTCAAAGGTGGAGCTGGTGTTTGGTGCACTTTGTCACGTAATTTTCTCGTATACTGTATGTAAACCCAAGGAGTTTAAACTATTTAACTCGACAGTCGCTAGGAAATGACTTAGGGCCGGAATTAATAGCAAGAATAGCAAAACCTCGTGTTCACACGGAATAATTTTTAACACTTGAATATACATTTTTACATCAATTGGTGTGTACGTTCCTTCGGGTGGGATGGAAGCGTTTGCATCCACAAAGTTCACCCTGCTTCAACAGATACCAAAAGGAGGTAAAAACCCGGAAGCGTTTGCGTCCGCAAAGTTCACCCTGCTTCAATACACTCAAGATAGGTAAAAACTCGATTCATCCAAGAAGTCATCCGCAAAATGCAAGATGAAAATTAAGATGGACCGTCTAGAGTCAAAATACAAAGTGCAAAAGGCGTTTATACAGAGGAATTGACAAAATTCAATGGAATAAGGATCAGTCAAGAAGAGAGCACTGACGAAATGACAACTGGAGTAGTCAGTTAAAAGTGGTTTTGTGACTAATTGGAATATTCTAATTGCCGATATATTGGGCTACTTGGTCACTGTAAGCAGTTCTGTCAGGTACCGCAGACCGAGTCACTTCAACGACCTACAAAAGCCTTTCTTTTCTTTTCTTTCTTTTTTTTGTTTTTTTTTTATACTATTTTATTTTTTTTTTTTTACAGATTACTGGATCTCCTGGTTCCTATTTGGTCCCTCGTCAATCTGCAATCTGTTTTCTCTATCTGCTAGGCGAGGATCCTTACAATTCACTGGATGACTTAATAGAGTTTCCCTACATGATTCTTTTCTAGCTCGATGTACCTCTTCCGGTGTAGTTTTTCCTGCGCTGTTCGATTGGAAATTGTAATGTTTTAGAATCGCCAAAAGATTCGAAGTCAAGATTGAATAGTGATTTCCTGTTCAATGATGTTAAAATCATTACTAAATTAACGAAGTCTGTTCTTCCGTTGCCAATTTTTTTCAAATTTTTTGATTTTGATTTCAGATTCTGATAGAGCAGCAAAAAAAGCTAAGTAAAAGTTATAAAAGGCACACACATGTTGCCATTTAGGCCATGTTCCCGAATAGATAAGACATGTGTGCCTGTTATAATTCCCGAATAGAATAGTGTTTTGAAAATTCGCGACGGAACGACCGAAATCACTAATACAGTAAAGATTAAGTATAAAGAAGGGCTCTTTTTGTTGTGGTAAAAGAGCCCTTCTTTATACTTAATTACGATTATCCACTTACCTCTTTATTCTTGATTTCAATTGCGGACATTTGCCCTTGTTTTACTTTCTCGGACAATAGCCCCAGTTATACTTTTTTGTATAATTTTGATTTACTAGAATTATCAACAGTAAAGATGCTTGCGTTTAACGCATATCGTTCTGGCTATGCCATACCACGCATTCTCAACTGGTTTTTCACGTGATTTCCTGGCCACCGTTACTGCACTTGGTATTCTTGCTGAAAGATGCCATTTGGTGGTACATTCAAGTACGAGGGCGTTTTGAAAAATAATGCCTCCATGGCTGTAACTTTTTTCATTTGGTAATCTTACATAATTATTTTTCAAACCCGCTTCTCCGTTAGGGTCGCGGGGGCAGCAGCCCTATGGAGATCTCCAGCGTTCGCGATCTTCCGCCATCAGACGCATGTTTTCAATGGTAATACTCAAGCGACTGAAACTCACCAGCTTGGAAAATAACTCCCTAGAAGACCAGTTTGCAGCATCTGTATCACGTGGTCATGCCAACGCAAGTGAGATATCTCGATGCTCAACACCTAAAGACTCCATTATTGTGCTGCTGTGCACTCTATCTAATAATGTAACACTTGCCATACTTCATGTCATTTCGGCTGCTTGTATACGCGATCGCTCTTTTGGTCATTATCCAAGACTCATGACCATAGGTGAGAATGGGGACAAAGATAGATTTGAAAACAGAGCTTGGCTGTTTCCCAGCTCGCGTTTCGTTACCACGGATCGTCACAGTTCACGTTTGACACAGCTTGCTGCACCGATCCGAGCATCTAATTATCTATCCTGCCGCCCATCACTTGTGAATGTAGTCCTGAGATACTTGAACTTCTCCACCAGTCTCAAGGGGCCTCCCCTAACATGGAGAGCGCACTGAACAAATTGTTTTGAAAGGATCAGAACCTCAGTCTTAGCCACACTTATTTTCATCCCAGCATTTTCACACTTGGGTGCAAACCGATCTAGTACATGGTGAAGGTTGGTGCGAGAAGACCCAAGAGGACAGCAAAGAGCAACCTCTCCACCAAGCAGTCGCCTACACAAATATGCTCATCGCCCAGGCTGCCCCTGTCTATCCAGTCCATAATGATGATGAACTAGATGGGCGACAGTACGCACTTTTGGCGGAGTCCAACACCCACAGTGAATGGACTTAATGCCATTTATCCGGGTGCGCTTCTCGGGAGTTTTTCTTAGAGACATGATAGCAACCAGTAATTGCTCATCAACTTCGTACTCTTGTAACATTTGCCAGAACTTGTCCTGAGGAACTCTTTTTCTAGGTCTACAAAGTAAGCACCTTAAGGGACATGATTTGCGTTCTGACGACGAGGTGAAAGCTGCCATTTAATCCTTGTGTCGACAATAACCCGGGATTCTTCTCCGACGGGTTCGCCCGACTAGTCACGTGTTGGCTCAAATGTGTGGAAAAGGTGAATAGTGTATTACATAGAGGACCAGGTACAAAAAGAATTTTGAGAATCGGTTACCAAATAAAAAAAGTTACACCCATGGAGGCATTACTTTTCAAAACGCCCTCTTACTAAATATGTCGATACAAATTTTTACTGTTCTTGCTATTCATTCGTATCCAGGTTTTTTTTTCCAGAGGTTGTACAGGGTGGACACAAAAATTAGCTCTCCCCCCCTCCCTTTTATTTTCATAACCGAAGCAGATATGTCAATTTTGATGAATCCAATGAATAGGAAGTTGTGGGTGACCTACTATCCCATGGTGCACTTTTCATCACCCCAAATATGCAAATTAGGACACATTCAAATCCTATCTTAAAAACCATAACAGATACACGAAAAATTCCAATTGAAGACTTGTTCAGCATGGAATTCCGAACAAAACAAACAAAAAAAAATTTCCAAAATCCGATGGACGGATCACGAAAATCTCATGTTGAATTTATTAGTTACCTCCCTATGCCCTTCAAAAAGACATTTGAACGTTCAACATGCAAATCAAGAAATTACCAAAAATTACCAGAATAACATTCACTTTCATGAGGAAAAGCAAATAAAAGGCATGTGTCAGCATACTGAAGAGAGAATAATTCCAGGATGGCAAGCAACACTTGTGCCTGAAATGGTCAACATGATCTGCTTTGGAGAGGCAAGACGAAACCTACATGCTGCAGTTAGGTTGTATCAAGACAGATACCCTAAAGAACGCCATCTATCTCGTCGTTCTATGCGTCGCATTGTTCTAAGATTCGAGAATATAGGTAGTGTGAATGTTCGTCGAGGTCGACCGAGTGCACAAGGCAACGAGGAAACAACAACAGTAGTTTTGGAGTAGTTGCTGCAAATCCTCATATAAGCAGCAGAGCAATAGCTGCAGATGTTGGATGCCATCACAGAACTGCACTCAACATCCTAGACGCACATTTCCATCCATACCGCATCCATTGCCACCAGGAGTTATTGTCATCGTATTACATTGCTAGGTCCACCTTTTGCAATTGGTTTCTTACCTGCCTGGATGATAATCTTTGCAGATGTGGTGTTGTGGTCAGACGAGGTACAGTTTTCCGGAGATGGAGTTGTCAACAGGCACAACACTCATCACTGGGCAGAAGAAAGCCCTCGATGTCCGCGAGAAGCAACACATCAAGTGAACTGGAAAACAAATGAGTTGTGTGGGCTGTTTAATTGTTCCATAGTAGGGCCATACTTTTTTGACGGGACACTGACAGCAGAACGCTACAGGGTTGAAATTCTCAACATTGTAGTCTCGGATTTCATTGATGATTTGCTATTGGCCTCCTATCAGCGGAGCTCCACCACATTACGGGTTGGTCTTTCGTGTGCGTCATTACGGGTTGGTCGTTAGTGAGATGTTCGGACAACGATGGATTGGCCGAGGAGGACCAGTTCATTGGCCATCCCGATCACCTGATCTAACACCACTTGACCTTTTCTTGTGGGGCTTCGTGAAGGAAAAGGTTTATGCCACACAGCAAAGCTCACTGGATGATCTGGTATAACGTATTGAAGAAGCATGCCGAGGATTGACACCAACCATGCTCGCCAATGTAATGGCATCAGTTAAGTTCCGTGCCCAATTGTGTTATCGTAACATTGAGCACATTTATGATTAACTTTGGAGTAAAATTATTTATACACTGGGGCTGTGTGTAAATTACAAATAATTGTGATTATTGGTGATTCGGTCATCAGAATTTGGATTTTTTTTTTTTTTTTCGGAATTCCATGCAGAACAAGCCTTCGTGTTACGGTTTTTAAGATAGGATTTGAATGTGTCCTAATTTGCATATTTGGGATGATGAAAAGTGCATCATGGGATAGGTCACCCACAACTTCCTGTTCAATGGATTCTTCAAAATTGACACATCTGCTTCGGTTACGAAAATAAAAGGGAGGGGCTCATTTTTGCATCCACCCTGTATAGGACTGGAATTTATGCGAAAGGGTGTGATACTAACCACGGTCTGCAGAAGTGTAATGCATACTAATTACTAAAAAGGTACGGGATTACATAAGTGAATATTCCTTATTAAGCTTTATTTAATTTACATATATTTTACAAAGATCTTCTCATTTAATCCATACACAAAATACATATTTTTGTGTGTGCAATGCATATGCGTTCCTTTTAAGAAGAAAAATATGTTGTTTGATGGCAGTCATTTTTCTTTTTTTTTCTTTTTTTTTTTTAAATTTCCGCAGCGTATAAAATTCATCTAAGTTAGTGTAAACTTCGTAAACTTGTAAACGGAATAGCTATTAAAAAAGAAAATGGAGAGTTTTTATTTTCCTAAATGGGTCGTATAGGTTATTTTTGGTTTAGGACACATCATAATTGTTTCAAATAAAAAAGTGATAGGACGAATGCGATTTTCTTGGAAGGCCAGCTTTAGAAAATATATTCGATTCCCGCTCGTTTTCCTGTATATCGAAGGTGCGATTTGTGTGATTAATAAGAATTTGTGTGTTCTAGGTTGTGTATATGTACGGAGGCAGTAATGAAGATGACGAAAAGGAAGAAATGTCCAGCAAAGTGGTTAGAAGCCATTTGGAATTTGTGCAAAAAAAAAAAATAGCGCGTTCTTTATTTGTTGGACGTACCAATTTGAATGTTCTTTGGAAATTCGAATTCTTCAGTGATTGGTGGCTTTGTCTGTTTTGTGATGCTTGATTTGGATAGGACACTGGAAAATGGGATGAATATCCGCGCGATATGGGACGATATAACTTTGCTTTAAGAAGCTTTCAGGAAGTATCCAATTCTTAAGAGTATTGGCGTTTTGAGCAGTACCACTTTTTTTCTTTCTTTCGTTTTTTAGATTTTTATTTTGGGTTTGGATTCGAAAAGGAAAAAGTGGGCGTTTTGCACTGATTTTCGGTAATTTATGTTGACAGCTGGAGTGAAGTATTGGTTTGCAAAGTCTCTAGAGTTAAGGTTGTCTGTTCCTATGAAGACTGTGGCTTTCACCCGATATCCGATAAAGACTTTTCGTATTTACATTCGCGATAATATTCAAGTTAATATTGGTGACTAGACCAAAGTCGCTTGCACGTATTCACTACTCTTGTAATAAGTTAAAAGCGGTTTCCTTCGTCTTGTTATACAATTGAGTCGGTAAGTGATGAAGCCGTTAAAGTGATTGCTCATTGAAGGTGGATGGAAAAATGGCGATGTCTTTTCTCAATTCTTTGTTGTGGATGAATTTTTTTTTAAATTTGTTTTTTTAAGAATGAAGAGAATAGTTTGATTCGTTTTTGTTTGTATTTTTTTCTAGGCCAGTTTTCTCATGAATTTTTAAAATGAGCTTTTTTTGATGACATTATTTATGGAATGCGTTTTGTTTTCAAAGCAGTTTGGAGTTTGCTTTTTCCGTTTTGAAGGATAGAGAAAAAAAAATGAAATTTCAAATCGGAGTTGCTTATCGCTTAGCTTAGGTAAGGTAGTTGAGTGTTGCCGGTGTTTTTGAAACATCCGGGTTCATTAGCAGCGAGATTAGAATGTTAACAAATGAAAAGACGCCGTGAATGATTTGCTCTTCGCGCAAGAGTTTCTCGAGATGAAAAAGCGTTTTAATTTTTTCCTCTTCATAAAACAAAAAAAAAGAGAGAGAGAGAAAGACAATGTTTCATTTGTTTCGTTGATGGGAGAGCCCGCGATTGTCACACTTCCGTCGGATCTCCTTTATAACGGGCGTAGGTGGTGACGGCTTCCGGCGTGCCCGAGGCGCTGTTCATGACGACGAAGCGGGTGTGTGCGTGCCTGGGGGTTCCGTTCACTTCCATTATCGTAGGCGATAACAAGTCGCACGGCTGGGAGAAGGAGGCCGAAAGCTGACGGTTGGAGCAGGAGGGGCTGTGGTCGAGCTGACGCAATTGCATCGTAAGCGCCTGGGTCTGAGATGTCGACTTGCGAACGCTCACGTGGCGCTTGTAGACGCACGCCATGACGAGGACGCACAGGAAAGCGACCGAAGCGCCCACGCACAATACGATCACGTAGGAGAAATTGCCTAATAAAAAATAAAGAGAAGGAAATGGGGTTGGGGTGAGTGTTTTTGTTTTCCACTCGTAAAATAGGGAAAAAGTGTTCTCTCTGTACGTACAATGCTCTTCGTCACTGTTATCTCCTTCGCTGCAGTTTGGAACACCGTTGCACCTCAACGTCTGGTCGATGCAGAAGATCTTGGTTGGCGTGCACGATGCTCCTGGCCGGGAATCCAGGCAGTATTCGCTTCCTTCGCAGGAAAATTGAGAACACTTCTCTGAAAAAGACAATGTAAAATTAATTGCTTTTGTAAAATTTTGTCAACAACATCTAAGCTTCAACGCGATTCAATATGTCAACCATATCCAAACGGCTATTCTCTATTTGCTTAGCGTTTGATTCTCCGACCCCAGCAGCCTACATTATGGCGCAAAAAAGATGTTAGAAAGTTTTTGCCTACTAAGACATAATACAGAGGTTGTTAGCTATCTATGAAAACGAACTAAACACGTCCGTGACTAGCTGAGAATCTGATAGCCCTGCATCTGGACTATCGCCATGCAGCGGAGTTTCCATTGAAGAAGGCTTGAACGTAGTACAGCCATACCAATCTTCAACCACTCCTCATGATAGACTTTCCAAAGTCCATCTAATGTACGCAGACATCGGTTTCCCACGGTCCTTTTCAATAACTCAAAGGCACAAAAGTCCATAGGTGAGACGTCTGGGGACTTCACTGGTATCTCCTGCAAGGGTATGGAATGGATTCCCGTTTCTTGTTCCATGCGTTGAAGAAACTGCCGCGTCGACGCTAATGTATGGCTTGACGCCTTGTCCTGGTGGACCCACACCCAGTTTGCGTCAGAGCTGGGATATCTCGGGTGAAAATAGGTGCTAGAACGTTACCCTGGTAGTAGGCCGAGTTAATCTTGGTCTTTCTATTTACCTTGTACAGTATCAGTTTACCGTTGTACCCATAACCGGCAACAATCATGAAGCCCCGTGGAAAAGCTTCTTTACATTCCGTGTGCCATTTTTTGAAGTCCTTAGAGCCTCTGGTAAAATATTGCTCGGAGTTTGTTGCAGTCACTGAGATAAATGAACGCTTCGTCCTATGTCACGATGTATTTCCATTTTTCACCGGGTAGATGACACTCATAGAGCTTCCGGCAGTTGGTGCGTCGTTCACTGACATGGCTTGGTAACAGTTTGTGAACGCGGCTCTTCTTACGCTTAAGCAGGTATAGATCCCGGTTAATAATAGCGTTTACAGTGTTAACAGATATCCCTACCTTGTTTGCCAGGCCCGTAGCCAGGGCGAGGGGGCGTTGAGGGGTGGTCGACGACCAATCCATTATGGAAAAAAGTCCGATTCAGTGGAATTTTTGAAAAAAGGTCCGACTCAGTGGAATTTTTGAAAAAAAGGTCCGGAATTTTTGAAAATCTCCCCCCCCCCCCCCCCCCAAGATAACATCCTGGCTACGGCCCTGTTTGCAATGGTCTTCTGCGTTTCAGAATTAGGTCCGGTGACGAGAACTCGGACATTACGGACCACCTCTGATGTACGACTAGTAGAGGGTCGAGGATTGAGCTGTTTTTCCCCGCTGGAATGACTCCACTTCTAGCTAAACCTTTACAGTTTAGCAGTGGCGGCTCGTAGCTAAAATTTCTGGGGGTGCTGCGTCAGAAAATTGTAATTTTTTCACGAACTAGGGAATAGCTAGTGACATTAAGCTTAAGGATCATGTAATATATATGTATAATAATAGTGTTAAAGAAAAAAAAAGACATTATATTGAATTTTATCGATATCGAAAGTGAAACTGGGGGTGCCGCAGTGCCTATGGACGAGCCGCCACTGCAGTTTAGTACCTTGTATGTCCCCGTCTTCGACACAAAATCCACGCTCCTTGCAAGCCTTATAATCGCGGAATAACTATAGACGGGGTGCGTGTTTACAAACATTAGCTTACTTTGTGCCTAGACGTATTTTCGCTTTCGTAATAACTATACTTCTAGCGTGGGCTGTTACTAAAAGTTGACATTATTCAGATTGACTGCCGAGTGCCGCGATTTATCATTAATTTATTATTGAGTCGGAGATTATAAACGGCACGGAAATCGATGAAACGTTACTTTACTAAATAATTTTGCCTTCTGCGAATCGATTGAATCGGGAGGAACACAACACGGCATTTTTGTTGGTTAAATTGTTCGTTTTTTACTCTTTCCTGGATCAGAAATTCTATGGTCGGAAGTTAACGAAGGCACAAAAAGTGGTGCATGCGCGTTCCTACTTCCTGCGCACCCCGTCTATATTTTGCGTCGGAAAGAACAGTTATATGTACCCTTCCCAAAACGGAACGATTTTCGACGGCATCATGCACACTTTGAACAACGCAGGGAGATAGTTGTTATATTAAGTGCTGGTTACCCCGGAAGGACAGCTTCATCGCCCTACAATGAATCGCAGGCGCATATGCAAATCGTTTTCATAGATCCCTAACGACCTCTGTATGAGGTTGTAGATTCTTTGTATCATATTTATGCCATAACGGCCATCCTGAGATTTAATGCAGAAGGTTTCAAAGTCTATGTGTTGCAATCCGTGTGTAGAGCCTTGAACTGAATTCCGTGGTTCAAGAACATCAAATTCGACTGCACGAATCTCTCTAGAAATGTAATGAGAGACATGAGTGAGCGAGCTATATATAGAATGTTCAGAACTGCAATAGAACAGTATCACGAGGAAAATCATTTATGGCGTACGATTAAACCACAATAGACAAAAACTTTCTAAGGTTTAAAACACCTTTTTTTGAGTCACCACGGAATGTAATTCAAGGCTCTATACATTTGATTGCAGCAGATGGAAATCACTTTGAAAAATTTCTGCATTAAATTTCAGGATGCCTGTTATAGCATAACTATGATAAGAATTTATACCTCATATTAAGTCGAAGTAGACAAAAACTTTCTAACACCACTTTTGCGCTACCCGATACATTACAAATGAAAAAAAAACTGGAAAGAAAATTTCAGCCTGGGATCGGGCCAGAGGCCTTTGGATGCCGTCCTGATACTCTAATCCAGGGCTTCACAAATTTTTTCCACTTATGATCCGAACAAAAATTTACTTTGCGACCCTGAGTAAATAGAGGTTATAAATGAAGAATACGAATTAGAACGATTTCTTACAGATTTTGAGAAGCCCTGCCCTAACCAACTAAGCTATTGTGGATGCATTGACGCTATCTACCCTTAGGGGTAACAATGCACCCTTTTGAGGAAACCTCAGGAATAAAAATGAATTCAACTCAAAACCAAGATTTTTGATGTTTTTCACGCAAAAGTACTATTGATAGTTCTTTTTCATCGATTCTTCCTCGAGTTCAACCGTTCTTGAAATATCAAAAAGGCTGTCAAGAACTGAAAGTCTCGAAAGCATTGAAACCTGCGAGTCACAGATGGATCCCACCAAAACACAGTGTTTGGTGTGTATCATATCCTAAATTCCGTATGTGATTGACCAATAAAAGCCTGAAATTGGATAAATTAACCAGAATGGGAAAAATTCCTATTTATGTATTAGTTCTTGGTCTTTCCTACTGCATGTTACTCGTTGATGAAGGAGGCTTAGCTCCCGAAATACACATTCGGGTCATTACAAATACTTTTATATAACTGTTCGCATTCTAGTCCTTTAGGGTAGTATGAGCAGGTGACCTGGTTGCAGATTGAGACAAACTTTTCTACTGGCGAAAATCATTAAAGTATCAAATGAAAAGAATTTCTGGGTTCGTCAGAACTTCAGATGTAGTGAAGTACAGATGAAAAATGAAAAATAGCTACAGCGTCGAATGTGCCTGGTTCAATCAACGCCTATTCAGTCGGTGGGGGGCTCGACTCGATTGGAACCTTTCTCGTGGGAGCTCCTCCAGTGTTGTGCATTTTGTTTCACATTACATATACATGTACTTATATAGATATTTTTTGAATTAGCATATTTTATCTTAGAAGTGTGAGATTTAATATAAGTTGAAGTTCAAAAGCGCGAGGCCCCGTTGAGTCCAATCGGTCTAATAGGCTCATACCCGACCCTGGTTAAATCCAGGTTAGTGGGCCATGAATGTGACGGACTAGGAAGACCATGCCGTCTGACAAAAAGGACAGCTGAATGCTGAAGAAGGGGGTGCATAGAATCTCATAGAATCGGCAGACAACACTACAACGAATTCTAAGATGTTCCCCAGATGCAAGTTAGCAATCATGGCAATTCGTCAAGAGTTCCGATTATTGGGTTTTCATGGTCGAGCAGCTGCATGTGAACATTAATGCAAACTAAAACTAAGGTTTGCTTTCAATATTGTATAAACAGATAAAATGGACCATTGAGCAATCGGCATTCCATAGGACGAGTGTGAAGAATGCCGATTGCATTGTGCCACAAGTAAAGTTTCATGATATCGGCAAAGTTGTTTAAAATCGCACAAGTTGTGCAGATCTGGCTTGCTGATATAATATTGAGGAACTGGACTGGCCTGCTTAGAGTCTCAGCCTCAATCACATAGAACATTTGTGGAAGATATCTGCTAACCCACGCCATTCCGCTTCGGTAATCATCGCGGCCCTTCTGGAAGAATGGCGTGCATTTCCAATTCCAATATTTCAAAAATTAGTGGATAGACTTCCAGAATGGCAGTTGTTCTCGCAAGAAATAGTGAATTCACAGCATATTTCTTACTGTTTTGCGAGGAAAGCAAAGCGTTAATATACTCGGATACTTTCGAACATACTTGTAGATATGAGTCTAATGTGAACTGTTTCTTTTTCATATCAGCGACATATCACCGTAAAAATTTTTAAAGTATTCTCGACAGTTTTTGAAAATATGAAGTTCCTGAAAATGTATTTTTCAAATATGCTCACGTTAAGCATTAATCAGAGTCATATCACGTGTTGACAAAGCGTTAAGGCAAGAGAAAGTGTAAACATGAGGATAATTGCTGCCGGGTATATTTCATTTGTTAATGTGTCATGCTTTAATATAAATATGCTAGATTAAATGAATGGCTTCTCTCAAATTCTAAATCGATATTACAATCGAGGTTACTTAATAATAAGCTGTTTAGTAATTCAAACAGACATTAATATAAACGCATTATTTCTATGTAATAACGGCAATGGTTTGAGGTTCGATAATTCTATTTTAGAACTAAATATTGATTATATTTAATGTTGTAGTAACAATACACATTACGTCTTTCCATCAAGTTTCGTTAGTTAAATTATAAAGTTGTTTTCCTAAATATGGAAATTCTAAGAATAATATTATAAAATATTTGAGATGTTTCGCAGTTATTGAAATGTCAATTGCAAACGTGTTCTTGAAGAAAACCGATGGATCTGATGAAGGAATAAACAAAAAAAGCCATGTGAATTACAGTCTGTCCAAAAAGTTTATAATATTGAAATAAGGGTCATTCCATATCAGATTACCCAGGAAATAAAAAAGAAATGTCACCAACCACTTCAGATTTTGACAATTTTTTTTACATGTTGCTATTACCAAGTTATGAAACCATGCCAAATTATTTTGGCCTAACTCAAATACTTTAGGAGATATAGGGTGCAAAGTTTAAGTAAATTTGGCTTTTTAGGTATTTCTGCAGCTCCGCGATGTTATAAAAATATCATAACTCAGTCAAAAACGAAGATATCACAGTAACATTTTTTTACTATGTTGTGTAAGATATGCCAATTCTAGAAAAGAAATAGCCTGTGTTCCTATTTTTACATGTAAAATTATGAAAAAATAAAAACAACAGTGTTTTTCAAATTTTTTAATCGGTGAACATATTTTTCTCAAATTCGACTACAAAGTGAGGCAGAATAGTTAACAAGGTGTTTTTTTTGTTTTTTTTTTAAATAAACCTTAAGTTATGGGCTAAAATAGTAATAAATAACAATAATGGGGTTATATCTGCCTTTTGGATTTTATTACATTTATAGGACCCCCCTTATTAAATTGTCAGAACTTGGCACAAATTCATACATGTGCTTATGATGATCACTGGTTAAATAGTGAATAGAAACTAGAGCTGATACTCCAAACATCAGGAAATGATATTACTTGAAAAAATAAAAAGAAAAACTCTGCAACGTGGGTTCGAACCAGGAACCTCATATGCTCGTCGCCTCTACCAAGTGGGCTATCACTGACACAAGAACAGCCACGCTGTCACTATGTGTCTTAAAGACAATCAAGTTGTCATGGCGGAAAGCCCAATGGGAGGCAGGCACCTGGCTCACAGATCGAGAATTTCTCATATTCAACCATGAGAAAGTTTGATGAACGCACAGAATAAATAGTGAACAGAAACAGGAGCTGATATTTCAAACATCAGAAATGATATTATTGAAAAATGGAAAGAAAAATTGGTAGAGGCGTCGAGCATATGACACTCGAGGTTCTGGTTCGAACCCAGGTCGCAGAATTTTTCTTTTCCATTTTTTCCTGATGTTTGGAGTATCAGCTCTAGTTTCTATTCATTATTTAACCAGTGATCATCATAAGAACATGCTATGTATGAATTTGTGCTAAGTCCTGACAGTTAAATGTTACATACAGCAAAAATGTAACAAAAACCAAAAGGCAGGTAAAACCTCATTATTTTTATTTATTACTATTTTAGGTCATAACTTAAGGTTTATTAAAAAAAAAGCACCTTGGTACTATTCTGCCTCACCTTGTAATAATCGAGTTTTGAAAAAAATATGTTCACCGATTAGAAAAACTTAAAAACATTGTTGTTTTTATTTTTTAATAATTTTACATGTAAAAATAGGAACACAACACAGGCTATTTTTTTCTAGAATTGGCATATCTTACACAACATAGTAAAAATATGTTACTGTGATATTTTCGTTTTTGACTGAGTTATGATATTTTTATAACAAGCGCCACGGACATCGCGGAGCTGCGGAAATACCTAAAACGCCAAATTTACTTAAACTTTGACACCCTATATCTCCGAAAGTATTTGGCTTAGGCCAAAATAATTTGGCATGGTTTCATAACTTGGTAATAGCAGCATGTAAAAAACAATTGTCAAAATCTGAAGAGGTGAGTGACATGGCCTGGATGAATTGATATGGAATGACCCATAAATTAGATGAGTTTTCATTTAAACGAGATAATTATAAATAAACTAATTGCTCAAAATTAAATTTTATTAACTTTATAGAAACACAGTCTCATAAATACACTCGTGCTCAAAATTAACAGGACAAACACATTATCGTGGATTTCTCTAAAACTACTGGACCGATTCCATTGAAATTTGGAGGGTAATAGAATAAGCTATCACAATTTGGTAGGGTAAAAGAATAAGCTATCACGAATAATTATTGAACATAACTTTCAAACCATGCTCACGAAACTATGGAATGTCAAAAACAAGATTGCATTAAGGGTCTTTTTAGGAGACTAATAGGGTGTATGGTCACCTCTAACAGCAATACAGCTCTCACAGCGATTCCTCATGCTGTTTATGAGGCTGTTAATGAGGTGTTGGGGCAAGGAACCCCACTCCTCCACCAGGGCAGTTCGTAGCTCCTGGAGGGTTCTGGGAGAAACCTGGCGAGCTGCAATTCTGCTGCCCAGTGCATCCCAAACATGCTCTATCGGGTTCAGGTCTGGAGATCTTGCTGGCCATTCCATCCTTTGAATATCCTCCTCTTCGAGTATCCTGGAGTGAGTGGGATGCAGACCGCTGGTCTCCTGGCATACAGCCCTCTCTCATGAAGCTCCGGTAAACAGTATGCCTTGAAACAGAGGTTCCAGCAGCAGAGAGAGCTCGTTTGCGAGCTGAGTGTTCGTCATCTCCCTATGGCGCCTGGCTGTTAGAGCAAGATACATGTCTTCTTGCCTTGAAGTAGCCCTAGGGCGACCTTGCCCTGGTCGTCTGCATATCGCCCCTGTCTCTTGGAACTGTCTCCATAATTCCGAGATGACATTTCTCGAAACATGAAAAAATCTCGCAACTTCTGCTTGGGTCTGTCCAGCCTCCAATCGTCCCACTGCCCTCCATCTTTCGGAATCTTCTAACCTTCGGTGATGTTCCATTTTTACGTAAAATGGCTAGAATGTCCAAAACTTACACGCAGCAGCCTTTTAAAGCGATGTCACAAAGACGGTTATTTCGAAGTAGCTTAATTTACATATGCAAAGAAGGACTTGAACGATTATTATTGGTTAGTAGTAATCCGCATTGTTAACTTGCTTCAACCTCCAAATTTCAATGGAATCGGTCCAGTAGTTTTAGAGAAATCCACGAAAATGTGTCTGTCCTGTTAATTTTGAAAACCAGTGTAGTAATACTTGTAAAAATAAACAGCTATCCATTGTTTATAATAATTTTAATAATTATTTTATAAAATGAAATGTGTCCAGAATGTTTATAATATTAAAAAAAGTATCCATAAAGTTTATAATACATGAAATTAATAAGTTGTTACATCGCCTCGATGTTTTAACAATGCACAAATTCTTTTAGGTATACTTTTTAATACCGTTTGACACAATTCTACACTAATATTTTTCCACACATTATTTACGTCATCAATTATCAGGTTTTTGTTGTAGGTCGCATTTTTTCGATTTGAATTTTCATTAAATGCCACATATTTTCAATTGGTTTTATGTCTGGTGAATTATCTGGCCAATTCAATTCATTGCTTCTATTGCATGCTCTTCCATCCATTCTTTAACTGTCTTTGCTGTATAGCAAGGAGCATTGTCTTGTTGAAGGGTGTACTCTTCATCTTCAAATTGATCTTCGGCAGTGGGAATTAAAAAATATTCCACGATTTCTTTATTAAAAAATGCATTGACGTTTCCTGTAATGATGCAAATTTTTCCCACACTTTTATGAGAAAAGCATCTCCAGATGATGAGTTTCTGTGGATGCTTTACAGTTCGCTACTGCAGCTCGGGTATGCTAGTATTTCGTTATCAGACGGTTCTTCCACCTTCATCGACAGAGATAGTAACAATTGTCTCATCAGTGAAGATTACTTTTTTCCAATCGTCCATTGTAAATTGGACGTATTTTTGGTCCATTCCATTTGTTTTATCTTTTGTAGCTTTTTACGGTGAACTGATCGGAATCCCCGTTTTTTTTTAAGTAATTATGGACGGTTGTCTTGAAAGTAGTTTTGTTCATAACATCAGAAAAGGCTGCCGTTAAGTCACGAGTAGAACATCGTTTGCTTTTTGTTACCAGTCGTTTTCCTGTCTCTTTTGGTAGCTTTTTTTGAGCCTTCCACTACGAGGTTTCACTTCTGATGAACCACATTGTTTAAATCTTCTGATTACATTAGACACAGTTCCTTGACAACATGACATTTTATGAGCAATTTAGGTTGTGTCATTCTAGGCTTCATAAAAAGCTATGATTTTGGTTTTTTGTTTTTTTTTTTGATCAGAAGATATATAACTTAGACTTTTTTCCCCATGATAACTTTTTAAACAAACTTACTACAGTTACACTTTTAAAATAATAATATAAAATAAATTCCACTTTTATTTGAATTATATTACCGGTTTGACAAGGAATATGCTCATTGTAATAATGGGGATGAGGAATTACTGCAAAATAATTTTTTTTAATTATTTTTCATAAAAAAATTATTATAAAACTTTATGGGCAGTTTTTTTTTAATATTATAAATATTCTGGACTCATTTCATTTTACAAAATATTATTAAAATAATTATAAACAATGGATAGCTGTTTATTTTTACAAGTATTACTATTTATGAAACTCTGTTTCTATAAAGCTAATAAAATCCAATTTGGAGCACTTTCAAGTTAAGTTTATTTATAATTATCTTGTTTAAATGCAAACACATCTAATTTATTTCAATATTATAAACTTTTTGGAAAGACTGTAGATGTTCTTTCGTAGTTCAATAAATATTTATCGAATATTTGATGAACAAAAGGTCTGGAATATAAAGGTTAATTTTTTCCATCGCAATTTGTTATAGAAAAGGAAAGCTATATCACTGTAAATATTGATCACAACAGAGCATTTGAAAGAGCATCATAAACAGCCGGGTTTATTGCAAAGAAAAATAGTATTGACTAACAAAAGAATATTGGATTTTTTTCCAAAATGAGCAAACTTGCGATACTTAACATTGGAAAAAAGAATGCGATTATAACATTCAAAACAAATAAATATGTGATAATAAGCAAATAATATTCTGTGGCACCACATTTTGCTTTGATTATCGCCTTCATTCTTAATAGCATTGACGCATACAGTCCTGCACAACGTTCACGGCTGATTTCTTGCCAACTTTGTCGAATGGTATCCTTCCGCTCAAGTTTAGATGTGGGTTTTTTTCTGATTCACGTTTCTTCAAATCCCACCACAAGGTTTCTATTGGATTTGCATCCGGGCTTTGTGCTGGCCATGATATTCTCTGTATGTGAAGATGATTCATCCATTCGTTAACTACTTTGCTACGATGACAGGAGGTATTATCATCTTAGAATATAAATCGACTGTCGGCATCAGGAAAGAAGTCTTCCAATGTTGGAATAGGAAAACTGTCCAGTATCTCAGTATATACCTGCTTGGTCACAGTGCCATTTAAAATATACAAGCACCCAGGGCCGCATGCCGTCATGCATGCCCAAATCACGGTGCTTTGGGGAAATTTCAAAGTTGACTTTAAACAATCTGGATGGAATTTCTCATCCGTCTTCCTCCAAAGATAGTTACTGATGTCGTCACCATTGCCAAGACATATCCTGCATTCATCACTGAGAATAACTTGTTCCCAATCGTCTACAGTCCATTTTTATGGGTTTTAGCCCATTGCAGGAGCTTTTTTTCGATGATCCTTTGAGAGAAGCGGTTTCTTCTTAGATTTGTTGAAGGAAAACCCAGCTTCATTTAGTGTATTCTTTGTATACGTTCACTTACGTTGACTCCACACTTTTGCCACATATTGTTCATCTCACGTGATGTAGAAGAACGCATCTGCTTACAAATCTTCACTAATTTCTTATCAGCTGCTGCTGTCGTCTTTCGGGGTCGTCCACTTCTGGCCGCATTCTTCACATGTCCGATCGTCCGACATTTCTGCCACACACGTGAAACGCTGTTTTGAGAGCATCCCAGTAGAGCTGCCACCTCCACTTATGCTTTTCCTTCCTGAAGTAATCGAACAAAGCGAGTCTTCATGTCCATGGACAGTTCTTTAGTTGGACCCATTTCAACTGGTTCATATGCATTCGAGAAATCTGTTACATCTACTAATGCATTTCTCATAATAAATGCATATTTTAATTTGTGGCACTTTCATTATTGGTTAAAATTGGTTACGTAAATGAAATATCGCATATTTGTTTCCACCTAAAGGAGCAATCGCATTTTTTCCCCAAGGGTAGTGGTTGTCAATTTGCATATTTTAATAAAAGAAATACTTTGTTTCTTTGTTTCTTAACATTATTTTTACTACAAAACCTGCTCTTTAAGATGCATGACTTTTGAAGTTATTGGTTTAGAATTGCCAGTGTTATAGCTTCCCTTTTCTATAAGAAATTGCGATGGAAAAAATTAACCTATATTTTTTTGCCAAGGGTGTAACTCTAGAAAAAGCGTTTTCGACCTCACGTTCATATGATATTTTCTGATTGTTTTGGTCCCTGGAACATATCCTGAAAGTTTATACAGACCATTCAGAAACACCCTGTATAAGAAAATTTAACTGTAGCAAAAAGAAAGATATCCCAAAATTGGTCATTAAGTCAATCTCTTGATTTGTGCCGTTGCAATCGGCATCGATCGGAGTTTTTAGACACAATTTATAGAACAAAAAACAAACAAAGGCTCAGGTTCATTTTTGGTACATTCCTGCGTGTAATGTATCCACAGATAATGACTGGAATTTTGGAAATGATAAGGTGTCTACGTTCAAAAATACAGTATACTCTCAACAAATATTCTTAACTGGCATGCCTGCTCTCAAATATTCTTTTTGTCTGGATCTGTAAAAATAGCTCAATAGCTCATATTTACAGTATGGAAAAGAGAAGAAACAATTCCGCGATCTGAACTCTCAAACTAAGGACCACGACTTTCGCTGCTCGTTACATTTACCAATTGATCTATCGTGGATAATGAACCGCAAGCTTCGGTGAAAGACAGCTAACTTTGTCAAATGTGCGCACGTAAGTGGAAATCCGCATATTTTGGTGGTTACAATGTGTCCGCACATTTCTGAGTCATTCGATGGACATGAAATGGTACACGACGTATCGAAAGCTGAGACATATTCTGATGTTAGCTTCAAAGACATTAACAATGTCCCCTTCCCAGATGACTATGGAAAATGTGATTCCCTTTTATCTTTGTTTCTTTTTGTAATTGTTTTAACTTTCGGTTTTTATAAAGTTGCGTGACTGTGGATGAACTCTTGGCTACATCAGACTTCTCATGGTGAGAAGTAGGGTGAGTTTTGTAGAAGTACTGCTTTTGTCTCACCCGAATAAATGTTGCTTCCACAAGTAGAAATCAAAGGGGTTCGGCAACCTCTGCCAGGAATGGTGTTGTACAGATACTGGAGAACGATACAACAGAAATGGGCTGGGACTCCGGACATAGCATCCTTTTTTTCTTTGACCTGTCAGGAATTATCTTCCGAGGTTTATCCCAATCGTTTGGAACTAAAGTAGACTGTTTTCAAGAAAGATGTTTACCTTTTTCGACGAAGGCAACTTCCGTCCAGACTAATTTAAATCCGACATTGCGTTTGGTGTCTCGTGACGCTTCATCGACCTGAAATCTAAGAATAGATTTAGAATTAGTCAAAGATGTAATCTGAGTAGTAAGTAATGATTCGATAACAAAAGCTTATGTAACAAAAGGTTGGTATTGTGCATTCATTTAATCATATCTTTAGATGAACTGAACTCAGTCTTTCAAAAAAAAAGACCTAAGCCACAGTACTCGCCACTGTGAGCTTTTGCAATTTCGCTAAGTTTTCAACCAGGTGAAACCTATTTTATTAGTAGGCACCAAGCCGAATGTTGAAATTCGCTTTCTCGTTGATACGAGATTACGTGATCAAAGTTTTACTCAAATTTCGTGCACCTTTTTAGAAAATTGCTTTTATTCATTATTAAAATTCACTTTATATTCAAATTGCGCACTTAATTCGTCTGAAGGCGAAATGCTTGACAGCCGAAATGATGGAATCCATTTCAGAAGGTATAATAAATAAATTATTTTACCATTTTGCATTTTGTGGATCATTTCCATGCTGGCATGGGGAAATGAAAGAGATAGTGTTATGATTTACCTGATGACGATGCGGTTCCTGTGCGAGAGTGCGTTGCGATCGTCGACGTTCTTATAATACTTCAAGTCCCCGCAATACTTTTTGATGACCCTCGGGTTATGGGCGAAATTTGTGTAGCCGTCGTATATCGCCATCGCAGCCTTGTTACAAGTTGCTAAAAGGTTAGAAAAGTAAAAAGGAGATTTATTAGTCAACATGTTATTCATAGAATTCATAACCATATCTCCTAGACATCCCTCGTGGATAGTCACTAGAAAATTGGAATTCCAATTACTTATCGTTTATATATGTAAGCTAATGAAACTGTTGTATATCAAGCTGCAGCATTGGTCCAGTTTTTAGGTAATGTCTAAGTCGGAAAAAAGTAACTCGGTAAGGCAAGCAATAAAAAGTGAAAAATTATGGACGGAATAAAGCAAAACGAACAAGAATATTCCTAAAATGAGTAGTGTTCTTATTTCGGTCTAGAAAATTTAAATCATCTTTTGCATTAACATAGTTTCAATCCGTCATATACAAAAAACTGAGGCCTACGAGAGATAGGCCAGGGCACTCAAAACTCACCTGATCATCGGGGTCCGGGCAACAATTCATCCTCGCATAAAACGCTTTATATTCCATTCACGTCCACTAGCAGGGACCAAGTACTTTTCCAGCAGTATATTGAACAGTCCAGAGTCATCCATCTATTCATCGTCCATTTTTAGCTATGTGGCTGCCATATTGGGGCAATCACTCTCGTTATCCGTATATTTATACATTTAATGTTTAATTTTTAATTTTAACTACATGGAACTCATTAAATTCACTATTAGCAATGGCAAGACCAACGAGATAACAAGGCCTGGAAACGGAAAAGTCACCTGATCATCGGGGTGCTAGCAATGCCACCTAAAGATAAGGCCTGTTCACTGAAATGTCATGCACTGTTACATCATCATCAGAGGGCGAGATTTAGGGCTTACTCAACACCTCCTACAGTATAAAGAAAGCCTGTGCACTGAAAATTCATGCATTGTTACATCATCATAAAAAGGCATTGTTAATCGTATTTCTACCAATAATAAGCTCTAAATTATGACTTCTTATGATCATGTAACAATGTATGAATTTCCAGTGCACAGGCTTTCTTTATAGGAGGTGTTGGCTTACTACCTGTATTGGGTTTCTACCAACAATTAAGGATTTCTAACAATAATAAGCCCTAAATCTCGCCCTCTGTTAATGATGTAATAATGTATGACGTTTCAGTGAACAGGTCTTCTCTTTAGGTGGCGTTGCTATTATAGTCCATCCTAAAGCTCTATATAAAGCTTTTAAGTCCATTCAGCCTTAGTTTGCACGAAACATGATGGACATATTAATTGTTATGTATTGTTTCATTTTTGTTGTAACAATGATGAACAATTGAAACGGCCATCACATTTCGCGCGAACTAAGGCTGGATAGATTATACTAGGATGGAATCATGATAATGTCCGTGTTAGGCTTTGAAACAATGAGATATTAATTGTGAAAAGTTAACAATATTAGTAATGTCGCCGTAACGCTGATTCAGTATTTAATACCATTGTTGAATTAATGGAGCTAGGAGCAACACCTACACAAACAAACAGACAACCGATTTTATACAGGGTGGTTATAAAATAAGTTCGTCTACTCAGAGCCCTCTAGAGGCCCAATCTAATGAACCGATTGTGATGCAAATAGAAATGTAGGCTATTCAGACAATAGGGGAGAGAATTCCAGAAAGAAAAAAATTAGTGCAAATTTTCACCACCAGGTGAAAATGACAAATTGAGATTTTAAAACTAGTTTTATTGTTTTTAAACAAACAGGCAAGGTTTTTTGTCTGATTAGAGCATATGTTCAATATGTCCGCCCCCTGCGTCAATGACATGTTGGAAGCATAGTACAACATGATCAATTGTTGCATGAAGCGTTTCCCGGGGGATGTCTAAGACACCCGTCTAATACTGGCTTTCAGCTCAGGCACAGTCCGTACACTTTATTGATATATCCGATCTTTCAAATATCCCCAGAGTCAAAAATCGTACGGGTTCAAATCCGGAGAACGTGGAGAACTTCTAGAGATCACACGATTATCTCCAAAGTTGGCACAAAGCAGTTCCTTCACTTGTTGACCAATATGAGGAGGTGCTCCATTTTGCATGAAGACAGTGGTTTCCAAGCATTGTCGTTCTCGCAAGGCAGGAATCACATGCTGTGCAAGAAGTTCACAATACCATGCACTTGTCACAGAACATCTTACAGGACCTCGTTGTGTCACTTCCTGAAAGAAAAAGAGGCCTAGAATAAAATCAGCGGTGAATCCACATCATACAATCACGTATTCAGAATGCAATGGCTTTTCATGCACGACATGTGGGAGCGAGACACCCCATATGCGGCAGTTTTGCGTGTTCGCCGCTCCTTCTAAGGTGAAATGTGCTTCGTCTGACCATAGAATGTTCCACAGGTCATCAACAATCATCCTCGCCAGAAAGCGATAAGCAAAGTCAGCGCGCTGAGAGGGATCTTGAGGTTTTAGCTGTTGTGCCAGATGAGTCTCCTATGGGTACCAATGCAGAATGGACCGCAAGACTTTTCGCACTGTGGACCATGGGATGAAGAATTCGCGTGCTGTTGCTCGAGCACCTGTTGCAGAATGTTGAGAAGAGGAAATTCTGTCCACCACTAGAACAGCCACGTCCTCAATAACTTCGTCTGCTATCTTGCGGCGTCCTCTTCCTGGTGCGACAACCAAATCGCCAGTCGATTCAAATTTCTTTATCATTCTTCGTAACCCAGCATCAGACATGGGCCCTTTTCGCAGTCCTTTTAGACGACGATATGCTCGTAATGCAGCTGGACTGCTGCTATCATTCTGGTAAAACAACTTTACCAACAGTGCGCGTTCTTTCTTGCTTAAAATCATGATCTTTCGTGAAAGCTTTTCACTAAACATAATGTAATGAATGGATCAGTCCATTCCATTCTGGGTATGATGACTTTCTAATTTGAAAAAACTTTCTGCTAATAAGGCCGATATTGAGAACGAACAAATGCTGTAATCAAACAAAAACCTTGCCTGCTTGTTTAAAACAATAATACTAGTTTTAAAATCTGCATTTGTCATTCCGAGCGCCACATTTTCACTAAAATTGGTGGCGAAAATTTGCACTAAGTTTTTTCTTTCCGGAATTCTCTTCCCCGTGGTCTGAATAGCCTACTTTTCAATTTGCATCACAATCGGTTCATTAGATTGGGCTCCAGAGGGCTCTGAGTAGGTGAACTTATTTTATAACCAAGTTCATAAGATATGTAGATATCAAAAGGAGACGAAGTTCGGTATCGAATTATAAGAAACTGATATCCAGAACCAAATGCTAAAAATTTAGAATTCTTGAATCCTCGACTCTATAGTGTGAAAACGCATTAAAATACCCACTATAGTTAGCCTCGCAAATTTTTTCGGTACGAACTGTCGTTGGAAGGAAAAAGCCATGATCTCAACAGTATTTCTCAGCACTATTTGTCATCGCTTTATTAAAAACACCACTTGAATTCATACATCGAGACTTCTTAGTGATGTAATTGGGAACATGTTTTTTAAGCATGAATCGAAGGAGTGATTCGGTCCTGTAATTTTTGCTTTCTTCTTAACGAAGAAGTACTATACAATTTGAGTTAATCTTTTCAGATGACAGTTTGTCCGTCATTAGCAGAACCTATATGCAAGATGTCAGATATTACTTGATTAGTTATCTTTTCAGCTTTAAAATAGAATTTCCTACTTCAATTACAGATTATAGCAATATCATCTTCATTTATGATAGTCCAAAGAGGATTGAAATCACATAACTAATGCCAATTTACTAAAAGTGTCGGGCTGAAAAGTAAAAACAATCAAAAGAGAAAAAGAGAAGAGCAGTACTTTGGGATAGATCACCGAAAACGCGGATGAAATTCCGAAGATTTTTTATTTAGAGCAAATAGGAAGGAACTCACTCTGACAGAGCATTGAGAAGCTATCACCAGCCAAATTTACGAGCAGGTCTTTTGTATCCAAAGAATAACAAATTTATTGATATTAGGAAATTTTAAAAGTCAAAAGTTAATGAAACCCCGCAGCACTTTAATGCATCAAATATCTCATTCTGTTTGTTGGAACAGATGAAATCCCGGCTTAATATTTTACTATCCAATCAGTGAGGATTATGTTCAAATGAAAATGAAGATCAGTGTCTTAGAAATACTTTATTAATACAGGAGGGGTTTATAAAAATAAGTCTTCGATAATCTAATTGAAATAAGTCTTATCCTGTTTATAAAATTAAAGTGTTGATGTTCATTTTAAATTAAATTTTGTTCGAGAGAGACTAGAGGAAATGTCCCCTTAGGCAATAACGATCGTCAATCATGATAAAAATTTCAAACGGAATGCATTAAAAACATAATATCCAATTTGATAAAATATTTATAAAGTGTTCCAACTTGAATCGTCATTTAAAATTCTTTATCAGGTAGGTAGAAAATCAATTTGACATCGCATGGCGAAACGCTCACAAAGAGTCTGCAAATGGACCATTTGGGAAGTTTTCGTACAATTTGCCTTCCATAATTCACCCGAAGTTGTAGCCAATTTGAATTTCCTTCTAACTTTTTAGGTGTGAATCGATGAATAGGGTGCAGTGGGCCCGCTTCTCGTATTCTATGTTGTTCATACGTGATGCTTTCATTCAATTCTCTGACGACATTTGTTGGATAAAGTTACACGTAACACTAGTGGAGTCTGAACTTGTTTTCAGCTTTTGAATTTAGGTGGAGAAAACTTGTTTTCACCAGAATTTGTGGGGGTGAGTTCCGTTTCCTTTAGAACGAACGCTTTAAGTTTTGGATTAGCTTTTCTTTTGGATTTAGTCCTCAAAAAGTTATTGAGGTGATGACGGTTACAATTTTTTTTTAAAAATAATGTTTAGGAGGACTTCGTCGTTGTTTTAATGAGAGACAACAAATCTTGAGTGATGCCAAATTTATAAGCACCTAATGACTAGTGAATGTAGAAAAATCCCTCTCGTATTGCTAAACGTGCCATAAAATTTCGCGTTTATTGTGTTAATAAAGTTTTAAGGCTCATGAATCCATAAACATGTAATAATTACGCGCCCATAAATTATTATAGATTTATTTACTGGTTTATGAACACTGTATGTGAAACACATTAACGTTCTCCAACATGTTAAAAATGCGCATTTATTGCTAGTTATAAGCTCGAAGTTTATTTCTCTGAACGGTTATGCCACGATTACTGTAAAGGCAGTAGAGCAAGGAATTCATAAACGTAGCTTAATATTTTATCAAGACTCTGTGTTATTACCGATTTAACTTATGATTCGTTAAATTACATTTAAATTTTAGAGTAATGCAGTTCATACTTGGATAAATGCTTTCCGGTTTCTTTATTTCAAGCTAATCCAAGTCGAATCATAATATTTAGCAATTTATGATTTGAAATTTCGGTATACACATTTCAGCATTGATGCTTGGAGAATTAGGTGAAGTTAGGTTTACTGCTCTGGAAAATTTATTAAAGGGCGTATCCAGGGGGCCGGCCCCTCCCTCTTTAAGTTACCTGCACAGAAATTGGAGTGATTTTAAAAGATCCTCCTCATTTCTATTTTAAAAATGGGAACACGATTTTAAAACATTATGACCACCTACTCAATAACGCGTTGCGCCAGCTTTGGCCTGCAAAACAGCTGCAACTCGCCTTGGCATTGATGCCACAAGTTCTTGGTAGATGACTGAAGACAGGTTGTACCAAATGTCTAGGCAGCGATCACGCAAAGTCGAGATATTCCGACATGGTGATGATTGAACTCTGAGCTGCTGCTCCATGACATCCCAAATGTGCTCTGTCGGATTAAGATCCGGCGAGTTAGGTGGCCAGGACATTAATTGGAATTCATCCTTATGCTCCTCGAAAACCACTCCAACACAATTCGAGCATTGTGACATGGGGCGTTGTCCTGCTGGAAGATTCCATTTCAAGTTGGGAAGACAGGCGCCATGTAAGGGTGCAACTGGTCCGCAATAATGTTCAGATAGTCCGCAGCTTTCATGGTCCGTTCTGCCACAACTACGGGTCCCAGAGCCGCCCATGAGAACGTCCCCCAAAGCATAATACCGCCACCACCAACTTGTGTACGACCTTCTGTACAGGGGGGGGGGGGGGGAGCAACTGTTCGCCTGGAAGTCGGCGTAGCCTGACACGACCATAGAAGTGATGAATAAGAAATCGCGATTCATCCGACCAGGCAACTTACAAGAGATGTGTTGCAATGTTAAATCAATATAGGAAGCTTCTGATTTCATTAGAAGTTCGAAAATTTCCCCTTATATTTTATACGAAAATCAATCACGCGACCCAGTTTAATTTCCATCATTCTTAGGGTCATGTTAAAGTTACTCACTGGAGTATGAACTCGGCAATGACTGTTGCAATAAGATAACTCAGGCATAACAATGCGAACTCGTTTTTAACACTGAGCTTCCTCACCCGCAATAATGACTGCCAAGTTATTATTATATGGTCCTTAGTTATTACATAACATAAAACCCTCTCCATTTCCTTATAGTAGTGGCAATAGCATTTTGATTAATGAATTCAGAATTCAACATCAGCTATTTATATTTATGGGCGCATAAATTTTATATAATACCCTGTGAAATAAATATGTATTGTTAAATGTTATCAAAATAAACACATTAATAAACAAATACCGGTAATTATTTTTCTTTCTTTTTCTCTATAAATCTCTATTTGTCATGTTGAAGAGATGTTGAAAAAAAGTTTCTGTTATTGTTTATTTCAATAACAACTGGTAACATATATACTTGATAAAAATGACAAAAAAAGGTCTTTAATAAAATTATTGGGAAATTTTAATTAGGAAATGTGTCCAGGAACTAAGTATTTAAATTAGATTTTGAAAACATGGAAGTTTATTAATTTACAGCAAGCATGCATTTTAAATTAAAAATTAACTTTTACTCATTCCTGAGTGATCACTGAGATGATTGCCCATTATGTACAGAAACTTCTAAATCATAGAAAGAAAAAACGAAGACAAGAAGACAGGCTGTCGTTGACGAATTTATTCGAACACTACGAGAATTTCACCTTTTGCCGCGTAACTTTTCTTTCGCGTAACAATTTCTCAATCGATATTGGCAACAACCGACTCTTTCTCTCTTATTGCAATTTGTTTGTTATTTTTATCGATTTATGTTATGTAGACTGTATCGTCGTCCTCCTCTCTCTATCTTTCTAACTCTTTTTCAATATTAGGTAAGAAAATTCAATTAGGTCTTATTTTTAAAGAGATTCTGTGTGTGGAGACGTGTATAATCTTCTTAAAAGCCTCTCTCTCTCTCTCTCTCTCTCTCTCTCTCTCTCTCTCTCTCTCTCTGTGTGTGTGTGTGTGTCTGTCGTTTAGCAATTAATTTAGACGTTGTGGTGACGATGTTCTCTGAACCCGAGATTGGAACGAGGAATTAATCGGGCATAAAATATACCCCGACTAAGATCGACTTGTCGAGGTTTTCTTAAAAGGATCTACTGACATTATTAATGAATAGGCGAACTTGTAATAAGAGAAAAATCTCTGCGGCTCGGATTTCACTTGCCGAATAGGAAACGAACCGTTTCGCGTTCTTCGCGAAGCTCACTATTCGTGGTAAACAGTATATATAGGAAGGAAAGTCAAGAAAGAACCTTAAATATGACCATTCACAATCATAAATCCATTTAGGTTATACTCTCCATGTTGCATTAATATCACAGTCACAGAATCTGCATTCAAAATTGTATTTCCCCTTAATTTCTGGGCAATGAACAACACTGCTGAAATAAAACCCTATATATCATTTTATAAAAAAAATCAAAGACATTATTAAGGTTACTTTTGACTCTGTCTTGTACAGAGTGATTCTGAAGTCCTGCAATCCATCAAGTGAAAGCCGAGAGCGGAAATCTATATCCCACAAAGAAGTCTTTAATAAGCATAGTAGTGAATGTTGGGAAAAAATGATCTCTATAAATGTTGGCTAATGAATGGATAATCAATAAATTTCTGAGAAAAATCTGGTTGCTGCAAAGAGACATTTTAAATCAGGACGCTAAGTGGAAAGCTTTTATGTCCCAGTCTTCCCCGAAATAGCCACGGAATTTAGTCAACAAATCGAGAAAATGGATTGTCCTACTCTTTCTTCAGGAAAAACATATAGTTTTTTTAAGTGGTACAGTAACCCTTTCGATGTGGCAATTGACGCTAGCTATCTGGTTACTAATAATGAATAATGAATACGGCATCGACTGCAATATTGACAATCTCGACTGCAAAATCTTCACTTCTTGCAGCTATCCACTTGCCTGGAAACGTGCTCGTATGAGGCCAATCTTCAAGTCTGGTGATCCAAATAAGATTATCAATTATAGACCCGTTACGGTAACAGCTTCTGCTACGAAAGTGATCGATCAGTGTATCTTTAAATGTGTTTTTAATATGTTAAACGACAATGTCCCAGATACACAATGTGGGAATAGACAGGATTTAAGTGCAAAAATTTTGTTGCTAAAATTATAGACAATGCCTAGAATGATCCATATTGCAAAAACTGACCTATCAAAGGATTCTGATATTCTGTCTAGAAGATATTTGTTAAATGATTTCGAGAGTTACGTTATTCCCAAGTGTTTTATAACTTTGTTACGGACTTATTTTCCTAAGAGATACATGTAGTATTAACTGTAGCGTTCAATTTGTGCTTGGAGTTATACAGGGATCTAAATTAGGCCCTATTACTGTGTATGTTGCATCCTTATCCAAAATTTCCCTATGTCACTCTCTTTATGTAGATGATAACTTCTCGTATTAAATCATATACTTTATATGGAATCTCTAGTTGTGATCGCATCGGCCTCGGTGGCTCAGTGGTTGTTTGATCGACGAGGATTTGTTCAGGGGGAAAATCCTGAGATCACGCACTTCCTTCGGAAGGAAAGTAAAGCCGTTGGTCCCGTGTAGTCGTTTTCCGACTGCACGTTAAAGAACCCTTGGGAGGCAAAATTTGCGGCCCCTATAACGCCGTCCTAAAATGACATAGCAGTTGAAAAGGGTGTTAATACCAAACAAACCAAACTAGTTGTGATTGGCAGACTGATCTAAATATGATTTTAAATTGGTGTGAGTAAAAAAAAAAACAAAAAAAAACCTCAAACTGAATATACAGAGAAGACTGAGAGACTTATATATAATTCAGAACGGTGAAGTTAATCAAAATAAGCATATGAAAATTCTAGGGGTTACATTTGATGATACATTTTCGTTTAGTCAACAGATCCTTCAAATTGTTTCAAAATTACAAAAGCAAGTTTTTCTGCATAAAATGTTGTCTGAAGTTTTGGAATTTAAAGAGTGTAAGCAGGTGTTTTGTAACTTAAGCTATGGTGTTGTAACTTATGGGATTACCATTCAGAATTATTTACTTATACGAGTCAGGTTTCGTACCATTCAGAATTATTAGGACACTCTTCCATTTGGACTTCAGGGCGTCACTGATTGTTATGCATAGGTTATTAGAATTAGCTGATCTCTTGAGGAATATGAATCATCCATTCTTTGATTTTAGAAAGTATTTTATATCTGAATCTTCTTCTTATCGTACTATTTGCTTGTATAAGTTTGAAATTAGTGAGCATATTTCTTCGTTGAAAAGACAAACTTTTCCTTTTAATTCGGTGAAATATTGGAATCAGCTTCCTTTCGAAATCCGTTGTTAACCTTATGCATGTTGTTCACCATTTTGTGTATACTCTTGTAATCACTTTAGATTAAGTTTAAAGAGTTACATTAAGAGCCACCAAGACGATTTAAAATTTTTATGATATTAACATTTCCTTTGGTTGTTTATTGATTTAATTTTCTGTACGTTATCCAGTTTGGGTGCAAATAAATAAATAAACAAATAAATAATGTCCATTTCGGCTGACGGTATTTTGTAAACAGTTTGCAACTCGAGATGTGCCGAATAGTCAATAATGTACCGTTTACTTTAGAATTCAAGTAAACAGGTAGTGCTATTGTACGGCCAAGAAGTGGTAGACTTAAACTGAAGAGGCCTCGAAGAAAACAATCCTCCAACGCATTGAAGGACAACATGCACAACATCATTGTATCCGATATTTTGGAACGTGTTGCTGCAAATACCTGTCGTTGATTAGAGTTGTGCATGGCAGAGAATGGTTCTGAGTTTCAAATCATCATGTACTGTAATGCATACAATAAATTATATTCAGCGTAAATTTTGTACTGATATCTTTGCTTATTCAAGAAATAGAACGAAAAATATGGATTGCAAGATTGTAGAGGATACTTTTTATCAAGGATTTAAAAACAAAATTCACCTTATTTGTTATTACTAGAGTCATAATTTATTTAAGAGATATTTTTTGGGAGATTCAAAAGAGGATTATATCGTAAAAAATAATTTAGTACGTTTTGCATTAAGGAAACAAGAAGGCATTTTTAGAAACCGTTAGGATGTTACATTATTTAACACATTGTGGAAAACTTAATGTAGTAAACCATAAATGCATTAATAGCCATTAAGACAAAAGCCAAGTTGAGCTTTAAGACTTAAAAATTTAACAGAGTTCCAGGGAAGTGTTTACGTTTCTTGAAATTTTCTTTGTTGGTTTGTATTTCTAGATTTATTAAAATTATAGCAGCAATTTTCTTTGCCGTAGAACTTTTGGAGAATGGTGAATAATACATCGTTATTTTTATTTTCCTATTTTGCTGGAAGAGTCAAAAAACAATTTCCGATCTTGCCGTCTCATATCATACTTATAAGGGTCCTACAAATGAAAACGAAAATTATTTATTTTATCCAAAATGTATACAAGGAATTTAATAATACCCTCCAAATGCGTTAAGGCATTTATCCCACTGTGTAACAAGGCGTGTAATTCCTTTAAGGAAGAAGTCTTTCGGTTGCTTGTGGAACCATTCCATAACCTCTTCCTTCACTTCATCGTCCGACTGAAACGCGGCCTTTCAGATGTTTCTTGAGATCCCCAAACACGTGAAAGTCACATGGGGATCAGTCAGGGCTGTAAGGTGGATGCTGCATTGCTTCCCAGTTGAACTTTTTGATCAGGTCTACCGTTGCTTTCGAAGTGTGAGGACGCGCGTTGTCGTGGAGAAAAAGCACTCCTTCTGTAAGAAGTCCAGGACGCTTGCATTTGATGGCAGTGCCTTCAATGTTTCCCCATATCGTGCTGCGTTAACTGTGGTGCCTTTTTCAAGAAAGTCCAGTAAAATCGGGCCTTTGCGATCAAAAAACATGGTCAACATCACCTTCCCCGTGCTGTTTGCGATTGCTTTTGATTTTTTCGGGGGTGATGACCCATAATGCTTCCACTGACAAATTTGACGTTTGCTCTCGGGCTGGAAATGAAAGCCCTAAGTTTCATACCCTGTAACGATTCTGTCGAGAAAACTCTCTTCTTCCTGTTCATAGCGAGTCAAATCTTGCAGGGACATGGCCATTCGAACTCCCAAGTTATTCTGATGTCAAATGAAGCGGGACCCATTTTGCACAGATTTTTCAGTAGTGCAGATGGTTCCTGATAATGGAGTGAACAGTTCCACGACTAAGGCCAGTTTTAGCAACCACGATATCGATTGTCACTCTTCTGTTTTCCTTTAAGACAACGTCAATTTTGGCTTTGAAATCATCCGTGATGGCGCGGTTTGCTTGTCCAGGTCGTTGATCATCTTGCAATGATGACTGTCCTCCGAAAACCTCTTGCTCCATGCCCAAACACGAATGAAGGTTAGGCAGTCATTTTCATAGACGTTCTGCATACGACGATGAATTTCAGAAACTGAAACTCCTTCACATGTCAAAAAACGAATTACTGCTCTCTGTTCCTGTTTCGTTGACTCCATTTTGTTGTATGGGCGAAGCGATAGCTATCGTTCTTTCTCACGTGATCCAACACTTGCAACCTATTGTTCAATTTGCACGTGGGGTTTCGCAATTGTTGAAAACAAAAAATTAAGATCCTACACGTCATTTTTTTTTCCCACACCCATTTTCGTTTTCATTTGTACGAACCTTATATCATGGAAATTAAAACATTAATGAGCTTATTTTTTATCCTATTTATCAATTTGCATTATACGGGCACTCTATTATAGTACTATTTCGTTATCCCGGAATATTAATATTCCTAATCAAGAATTAATAATTAAAATAATAAATTAATATCCTAGAAAAATTGAGTTCAGGTTAAAGGATGCATCATATCTCAATTTCAATGATCACATACAATTCAAATGTGGCTCTATCACGAGTTGGCTGTTTTGATGAATTTCGCAGTCTTGCCTTCGTGTGATTTTCACACAAATGCCCTGTATATGTGAATTCATGTTCGTTTCCATATTTCCATAAAGTCAATGATAAACAATCCAATATTCGCAAAGAGGTAACAATTTCTTAAAACACAAACTAGGTCCGCTTCTCCACAAAGATTTTTATTCATGGCGAAAGCGACCAGATCTGTGGCATGGAAAAAAAAACTGGATGCTCCATCACGACAATGCACCCTCTCACCAAGTTTGCCTCACACGTGAGTTTCTTGCGAAAAACAACGTGTTTCAAGGAATTGGCATCCACAGTACTTATGGTAATTTGTTAATTTTTCTGTAGGTAACAATTTATTAAACACTATAAGACTACAACATTCTTCCATGACAGAGAAACAGAACAAACAGATCCAAAAACCAAAAGTAAAAATGATAAGCGAAACTAAAAGTTTCTAAAGCAAAATGGAAAGGTTCTTGATCGAAATTGTTGGCTTTCTGTATATGCCATGTGATCAAACATTTCCGGACACCCCCACCATTGTTACGCATCCTAATATACAGGTATTTGATGTCAACGGTAATATACAGTAGATAGAAACAAGCCCTATTGAATTCATCTGTCATTCATATTGCGGCAACATGATACCATCATAGAATGCAGTAAATTTTCCGCGGCTAACTTCATGTATTCGCGAGTGACACGAAATATAGCGGGTCATTGTCCTGTTGCAGTTCATAAGCCCCCATGAGCAGAATCAATGCGTTTAGGATGATTTACAGCTCACCATTGGCGTAACTAGAAGCGTGGAGGCCCCTGGCTAGAAACTTTTATGGGGGGGGGGGGGGGTACTTCTTCGGTTTAAACTGGCGTGGGCCTCCTTTCTTCGGGCTAAATTGGCGTGGACCCCTGAACATTTGCCAGTCTAGCCACCCTATAGTTATGCCCCTAAACTGGACCACAGAAAAATGCAAACATGTCTTACGGAGCGACGAATCTCGGTACACACTCAGATGGTCGAGTTTGTGTATGGCGGATATCCGGAGAACGCTTCATGCTTGACCGCTGCGTAATTCGGAGGAGGCCGTGCAATCATATGGGGGCCAATTTTATGCTTTGGATTGGGCCAACTTCTTGTAGCAGTAGGAACTTGCATTGGAACTTTTGAACGATTCTGCAGGGTGGGCCAAAAGTCTGTTACCACCCATACTCGTTTTTGTTAAAATCAGCGTTTTGAGCTCTACAATTGTACAATTGGAAATTTTTCTCTACCTGTAACGGTCGCAAAGTTGCAAAATGCAAAATTCGAGGTCAAAGGTCAAATTTGACACCAGCATTGTTAAGCCCCCTACTTAACTTCCTATATGTTGCCTGCAACAGATTTGTTGTATGTCCACTCGTTTTGAAATTTTATGGGTGGTAACATACTTTTGTCCCACCCTGTATAATGCTAACGTTGTAACAACAGTATGGGATTGGGCCATATGTTTTGTCACAAAGCAAGGATGTGCGCACAGCATCAATATAAATCGTGTTGAAGACCTGTGAGATGAATTGGAGCGATGACTATCTACCAAAATCTGTGGAAAGTCTTCCTCGGAGAGTAGAGTCCATAATAAAAGAGCAAGGGGAGGTTTAGTGAAAAAAAAAAACTATATATGTATATTTTCTTGAAATCATGGTTGCAGTGCAAAACTACAACTGTCCGGAAACTTTTGATCACATAGTGTATCTTGCATTACAAAAAGACAGTGAACATACGGTGTGTTCATTTTTTATTTAAATCTTTTTAAAATAACGATAAATTCAGATTAAATTGCTGCTTTAATCTGATAACGATTGCTCTTTTAATTCGTAAATGTTTAAAGAAATGGTTCAAGAGATGTTTTGTGAGATCATAAATTCCCTTATTACAAAATAATAAAGCGAAAGAATTTTATTTAAAAATTTTCTCCCCAATATATTACCATTTCAAGCTGCATGCGTTTGCATTTGCAGCCTATTAGGCGTACAGTCCGAGTTGAATGCAACGGAAACAGATTTCATAACACGGAGAGCGGGCTGCAAAAGGTGACCTGAGTTGACTCTGAAAAGGAGTGGAAATTGTTGGGTTACGATTAGCGGGGATTTTGGTGACCACTGCTGCGGAAATCGTGTCGGAGGTCATGTACGGTAGCGAAGGTCGTGTCGGCGTGGACTCAATCCTTCGAAAATGCAACAGTCAAAATGCATCATCGGAAAGGAAGAATTTCGCCAGAGCAGAGACTGAGCGCTTTAATTTGGACTCGAAGACGGAACCCATTTTAATATCGAGTGCGCCAAGGAGATGGACTTCTGCTGTACAAATTGGAATGCTGCTATAAGAGCAAAGATATTCTTGGAGAAATCTGAATGAGAAAAACTGCTTCACCACCCAATTACGTAATAGTTTAGGCCTCTTTTCGTATCATTTATATGCTTTTGCTCCTTTGGGAAATTTTGCGAAACAAAAACTTTTCATGGCTAGAAGAGATTTAGAAATCGATTAGTGGATCAAGAAATCGATTCTTTCCTATATTGAAATAGCCAGATAAGTGGCTTTAATTCCATGAAGATTACTTTTGGTTGCTTCTGATAGCCCTGCTTTTAGAGCGAATGTGTGCGGCTCATTCTTATTTGATCAGCGCTTATATTTCTGGATCAGTATCCCCACGGTTTTCATCCTGATGGATTTTAGTGGTTTGGCAAAGTGCACTTTAGTTAAAGAATTGATTCGTTTAGAGACCCAGATAATCAGCCAGTGAACTTGCACGAGCTTCGAAACCATTATTCTGTAGAATGATCCTTTTAGGGTGGTAAAGCACCATCTCTAGTGAATGTGTGGTCATCAGATTCTTTTAGTGCAGAGGCAATTTTGTTTATGTTATCTAATCGCTGGACCTCAGTTCCTTTGATACAGCTCGAAAAATAAAACAATATTATTATTATTATTATTGAAAACAGAAAACATTATGACAATAGAAAAAAACTATAAAGTAGTCTTAACTCGGGCTTAGTTGCTCACGTTTTTTCAAATGTTTACTATAAGTAGAGTTAAAACGACAAATTTTTCGGCCATTAAAACGTCCAGAGTAAGGTTCTATGGAGGAAGGCGAGCATTCTAGTTATCCATATCATATAAAAGATCGTTATCTTTTTATACGTACTGAGGATTTTTTGTAATTCGAAATGGTAACGCCGCTAGGCCGACCTATCATGGTGGATGGAAACAATCTTAGGATGAATGATACTAGATGGTTATTTCAGTGTAATAACTTTCATCAAATTATACAAGATCAAGGCATAAGTAGTTCATCCATCGCAATTTAAATTTTAAGAGATTTGTCGGATGTACTGCTAATTCAACAATAACATGTGTCCCCTAAAATACGGACTGCAAAATTGGCATCATTATAAATTGTCCGGTGAATGCCCATGAAAGTTTTTAAAATTCTGCATCATTCAGCGTCACTTTTAGAAAATGGCGGCGAAAGAAGCACTTCCATTACATTTGTACTAAATTTATTCAGACAACATCATCTGCAAGAAAAATAACGCATTATAAAGCATTTTTTTGAGAGGGAATCGGAGGATCCACTATTTATGATATTCTAAGACGATTTGAAAAAGGCAAGGAGGCAGAAAGAAAATTTGAGTCCGGACCAAAGGTCAAAATCGTCATACCCAAGAAATGTTGAGAGATTTAAGGCCAAGTTTGAGAGCAATCACGCTAGTGGCCGCAAACTTTGCAGCTTCGAAAAGTATGGCATATAAATAAATTTTGAGAGACAAAATAAACACTCACTTCCGTAAGAAACAGCTAATTCTAGCGAGTTTCAACGGCTACATAACGATGGTGAATACCAAATGTGGACATTTGTTTCAAAATTCTTCAACATTGATTTTGTATAGAACGAAGACTCATACTTCACGTTACATACACATGGAGAATACTGAAACAAATGTTAGGTTTATCAAAAAAAAAAAAAAAAGAAATTGCTGGTTTGGATTACACATGCAGTCTGAAAGGGCTTAGCCTTATTTAGAACATCGTATTCGATACCACTTGTTTCGTTTTGCGAGAGAATTATGTAGATGGTCGATATGCGCTTTGTGCCGGTTTAGCTTCTTTTCGTTAAGCGTTAATTCCGTGGACAAGGGTGATAACAAAGTTAATGTCCCTGAGGTTCATCCGATTGAAGACTTTTAGTCGATGTTGAAGAGAAAGATTCACGTCAAAGGATGGGAGGCTAAAGATCACCGACAGCTGAAGAAAGGGATCAATATTGCCTCAAGAAACTGGACACGGATGTCGTTAAGAGACTAGCGGGAAGCACGAAGAAAACAATCGATCATGTTTGACTATATAGGATCAGTAAAAGTTAAGAAGTTATACAGTTATTTTATGTTCTATAATATTTTATGTTATATAAAAAAAATACCTAGCATCATTTCCAAAAACCGGCATTCGAAAGTTCATCCGGGTTTTGATGGAAATATGTTCTTTTAATTACTTTTTGGTAAGAGCTTTTCTTTTATCAGAATAGAGAAAGAGTCACCCTCAATAAATAAATAAATAATTATGTTCTTTCTATAAAATGAGATATCAAAGAAAAACTGATATCCACTGGTTGATTGCCAGCCAGGGTGTTGGTAATGATATAGTTATTTTACTTCTATAATTCATTCTATCTACAAAAAAAAACATACCAGAAATCGGTTGGCTAAACGCAGAAAAAAAAGATAAATTATAACAAAATATGTTAAGATTATACTTTATATATAAAACGCGACCATAAATTATAAAGCCACTTGCATTATTGTAAAAAAAACAAAAACAATGATGATGCAATAAAAAATACAAAATTTTATCATAACGTCTAATTAATCACTCATATCCGTACATCTTAAATATAGGACACGATGTTCATTTTTTACCTAAATCCGTAAAAAACAAAAGAAATTACGAGGTGCTACCCAAAATTTCGCGAAATTGTTTTATTCTGACCGAACCGTAAGAGATACGAAGTTTTGCCGATAGATGGTATTAGGGGTACGTCTCAGATGTAATTGTGCCAAGCGGTGTCATCCTATGACCAAGTGATTTTGAGTTTGAGCTGTTTTTGTCACTCTTTGTGTTGGTCGTGTTGCGATTCTTGATATTAAAGCTGAAGAAAATTGCGGCTGAAACCCACAGACTATTGAAGGAGGCTTTTGGTGAACAAGCTTTAGGCCAGACCCAAACATTTGAGTGGTTTAAGGGTTTCAAAGATGGTCGGGAGTCTGTGGAAGACGACATGCATTCCGGTCGACCGTCAACAAGCACAGCTCTGGAAATGATCACGAGGAAAGTGCGTGACGTGGTCCGAGAGGACCGAAGTCAGATCATCCACGATGTTTGTGATCACCTTGGATGTTTTGAGACGATTGAGGGAAAACGAGAGGCGCAAAAGGCCAGAGATGTGGAAGAAGAAAGACTGACTGCTCCATCACGAAAATGCTCCTGCTCACATATCGCTCGCTGTGAGGAACTTCCTCCAAATAAAAACAGCATGACCGCTGTCCCCTGGCACCCTGCGATTGCTACTGCTTCCAAAAATTGAAATTGCGGTTAAAAGGGCGGCGATTTGACTCCATTGAAGTGATCAAAGTGGGAACATTGCTGGAAGCGATGTACAGATGCCCAAGGAGACTACTATGAAGGTGACGGTGGAAATAAAAAGATCGGGTAAGTTGCGTTTTTTATAGAGAAACATTTCGGAAAATTTTGGGTAGCACCTCGTATATTAAATAAAACACGACATGAAACAATGTACAAAGAGTTTTCTGGGAAAATTTTGTTACAAAATCCAATTATCGTGTAAGAAAATAAAGGGATAATAAACTTAAACATATTCAAACTGCTCTACTGTAAAATTTGGTAAAGGTGACATAGTGTTCTGTATATTTAATAAAACGAGACAGTAAAAGTCAAAACTTTACCAGAAAAAAATTAAAAATTAAAAATTGTATTATTCTTTATATGTTTAAACAAATAAAAGTTCTTTAATTTGTAGGCATTCTCACATGATTTTAAACGAAGTGAGCCTCAATTGCTGAAGCATTCTGTGTAAGCAACTATTATTTTTTCATATTCTATTACTAAAGTATTTCTACGTTATCATCTAGTTTTGAAGCAAGGATTAGCTATTAGCAATTAGCAATATGTCTCACAGTAATTAGTTTTGGATATATTAGACCTAACAGCAATATGCTCTTGATATCAATAAGCTATCAACTCGTAAGGAGTTGGTTGATATATTACACGCCATTGAAAGTTTCCAAAGGTAACATATGGTTAGGTTAGGTACTATTAACCAATTACCACTATCATTATTTACGCGTTATATTCACTCTTGACACGTTGTTACGAGTTCTTTGATATATTACATGCCATATCTTAGCATCGAAAGTTCCAACGGTACCATATGGTACATTAAAATACCTCTACTAAACGATTGCCACTATCATTATTTACGCGTTATATTCATTCATGAGGCGTCCTTACACGTATACGTGCCACTAAACCAATACCTGCTATCACTAGTTACTCTTATTTATTCGTTCATGATACGTCGGGGCGATTTGTTTGATATATTACATGCCATATCTGGTTAGTGAAAATTTTTAAGGGGGTGATATTGTACCTATTGTACCATTAGAGCATGTGATATTGTACCTATTCGTGCTTTGTCCCAAATTAATGGACTGGTGAAAACAGAGTGTGAAAAAATTAATTCGTTTTTTGATTTAGAGACCTATCTCCCCTTTAATAATCGTCAATCACGTGCATCCTGCACGCGCACCATTTCATCAACGTTTAGAGCACGCGCAGAACCGAACCGAAGTGCTCAGCACGCGTTTTCTCCAATGCAAGGATAAATTGTCTCTTCCAGCAATTCAATATACGCACTCTCTCTATTACAACCAGTGTTGCCAGATTGGGCTATAAACCGTAAATTGGGCTTCTTTTAAAACCAATTGACTTGTAAAATTTTGACTTCGCGGTTTGGGATTTTTTTTTGGCGGGTCGTGGCTTTTTTTTGGCTCTTTTGGGCTTGTTTTTTAATCTTGGTTTTTTGAGTCTTATTGCTGAAAAATAAATTTAGTGACGATTTAAATTAAACCAGAGATGGATCAGGCGTGAATACGTCATATGATTGCTCTTCTACTGGATACTTCGACATTTGGCGCTTGCTTTCCATTGGTACTTTAAGTATATATAAGCAGATAAATAGGGGGGGGTGCTTATACCATCCTCCCCCTTTCCCACTCTCCTAACAATCGTCAATCTTATTTTTTTTTTTGTTTTTTCATAATGTGGGAGACCTCCTTGGGTTAGTCAGGCTTCTTGCCTATTTCAGTGTATTTCATGTGGAATTTATTCTGGTAGGGTGAGCTTCGTGAAAGCACTGCTTTCGTCCCACCTGAAGAAATGTACACTTCATTGTTCGATTGTCGATTGTCTAGGGTGCTTATCATAAGAACTCCAGCCAGCAGCACACACCAGGCGTAAATATTTTGAAGGCTTCAAAATTGTAAGTAGCTTTCACAGTTTTTAGTTTTATCTTCTCTCTCAATTAACTTTGTTTTTCATTTCTATAGCTTAAAATCTTGCAAGTAATTATATTTTTATTGAAATTTTATTGAAATTACCGGACTGAAATCAGACTAACGTAAACTATAAACATGGGGAAATGGGCGAAATATTCGAAACAATATAGAGCGCCAGAAATGTTTAAGTCATTGATTCAAGATATTGTTAATGAATACTATTCCTTGATTATTGATGAATCAACTGATGTTGCAACCACTAAATACATGTGCTGTTGTATACGTTATTACAGTCACATTCAAAAAAATGTCATAACTTTTAGGTTTAATAACTGTAATTAAAACCACCCATTTGTATGCACGCCTGTCAGAATTTATGGCAAAAGCAAAGTTGAGTTTAAATAACATTATTGGATTAGGCGACGATGGAGCAAGCAATATGTGTGGTCAGAATAACTCTTTTTATATCATGTTAAAGCAAAATAATCCTGATATTATTTTAGTCAAGTGCGTCTGCCATTCGATTCATTTATGTTGTGAAGATGACATTTGTCTCGGTTTATGAAATAAAATTTTTTTGTTGTTTGCATGTTCCTTTTTATCTTTATTTATTTTATTATGAATTACTTCGAATATTTTGTGCAGTAATTTAAGATCATCCCGCTATCAAATTCCCGCGGTTTTTTGGGCTTCTTTGTGCCTAGTACCGCGATTTTTGGGCTGCTTTGAGGACGGCTTTTGGGATTTTCGAGATAGAAATATCTGGCAACACTGATTACAATGCAATGCATGTTGGAATTGTGTCTACAGACGGACGGACGGACGGAGAGCTGGAAACCGATCACATAAGCACTTTTCTACGAAACTGTGCTAAAAAGACGAAGTCATCGGTACTCTTTCCGAGGCAGGAGAATTGATGTCTTGGACCACGCAATGGCAAAAGATGATTTGGAGTGATGAGAAAAAGTTTATCTGGACGGTCCAATTGGATTGTCATGATCTAAAAAAGGATGAGGAACTCTATGCCAGCAAGGATGAGGCAGTGTAATGGTTTAGGGGGCCATTCCAATTTGGCATTTATTTCAGGAAGAATGAATATTAATCATTATCACCAGATGTTAGAAGTTCATCTACTGCTAGTTGCAGAGGAATCGGAGGACTTTTGTTTGAGTTCAAACAAGACAATGCCCCAGTTCACAATGCAACATCGACTATGAATGGTTCCTCGCTAACGAGGTGCAAGTAATGAACTGGCGCCCATGTCACCTGATCTTAACTCTATAGAAAATGTTTGGAGTTGCTTAGTAAAAGCTGTTTATGCAAATGGGCAGCAATTTACATCACTTTGAGAATTGATGGATTTTTTGGATATTAAACAACCTGCCTTTATCATTTTCGGCCAGGCGTAATTTGTTCGCTTTTTAAAATTTTTTTATTGAAGTTTGACCATTATTATTTAGTCATTGTATATATATATTGTATTGTAATCACGTTAAATTTTTTGTGGTTAAATTTTTTATGTTTTGCTGCGTCAGTATTTTTTTTTTTTGACAATATTGCAAGTTGCTTTATATTTTTTCTGGTCGCACCTTGATTGATGAAACAAAGTTATCTTAGGGGCCCCATGTAAAAAATTTCAAAGGATAAATGAGGTTGTTGAAGATAAGTAAAGGAAAACTAAGAGAAGGGAGATGGAAAAAAATGGCATTCTCATTCATATTATTATTTTTTTTTCACCGCTCTCCTTATGACACTAATAAAATCCAAGGAATTTTTTTTTTATCTTACCTATGCTTCCATGCAATTGCAAATCCAAGACGCGGAGGTAAATGTGTTTGGTGTACGTGACACGGATCAGCCAGACGCAGTCGATATTGCCCGGGAAATGGGTCGGGTAGCCGGGCGAAGTGATGATGCCTCCCGCACCCGAGATAAGGCCACCGCACCCTTCGACGCCCACCGTCGACGTCGGAGGGGGAACGTACCCTGCAAACAAATGAATGTATTCCAACCTTTGCATTAGCATCAGGGCCCACTCCATTACACGCACACAAACACACACATACACACACACACACACACATCCATTTTCATAAAATCCCCCGTCCCTCTTCCATCTTCTATTTTTGTGCTTTTGAAATAGATTCCCACTTCAGAACCTTCACGTCCTACGTTCTTAGATCTCGCTAGCTCTTAAGAGGAAACGAATTGAATGAAAGGACACACGATGGAACGATCTTGTTATGCTGATAGGTGGTCCCGCTTATGACGATAAGGAAGGAATGGAAAGATTATTTGTTATTAAGGAATGAAACATCAACTGTAAATTATGTATGTAGTTTTGCTTGCTTTTTTTATCAAGCAGCAGTGTCGTGCCACTCTCTATTTAGGAAAAGGATACAGACAGTAGATACATTTCCTTATCATTACTAACAGAACACTCGTGTTTAGACAAAAACTCTTCGGCTTTGTTCTGTGGGCTGTGTTTACCTCAAATTTTCTCCATAGTAATAAAAATGCTAATAAAGTCTGGAGTAATGAATATACTAGAAGTTTATTAACAGTCGATGCGTTTCGATAGGAACACCATCATCACGAGTAGGAACAATCTACCGAGATTACAGAATACTAACAAGAGAGAAGGCTACATCCATTAATCAGGCACTAAGGCGCTAATTAGTGGATTGACAAATTAACGCCAGGAGTGGTATCGACACTGCTAATTGGATGGTTTCTAATTTCGTTGGTAACATCCAGTACGGGAATTTTCTTTCAGAACACAGTCAATTATTTAAAATTCTTTTCTTATCGGGATGTTTACGTATTTCTAGAGATTCGTAAGTTATAATTTTTTGGATCCTTTTTCCGTTTATATGATAAGATGGGCAGGTGTAAGCACTTGATAAGATGGTCAGCAAAGGCTTAATTTTCTGTCATTGTTGGTGCAAGATCTCTTACTTTTATTGAACCTTTCTTTAAATGATATTTTGCTATACAGGGGTGTTTCTTCGCAAGAAAAGTAACAAAAAAGTTCATATTAACATACGAGGGGAGATCAAAAAGTAAGTTGCACTTCCACGGTATGGCCATTTATTACACCACCTATACAAAAGCAATACGGCTATAGCAGCATATAATGTAGGTTCACTTGTCCACATAGTCCCCAAGAGACCCTAAACATTTATCCGAACGATCAACCAACTTTTCGATTCCGGATGCATAGAAATCTCCTCCAGCGTTTTGTAACCACACGGTGACAGCCGCTTTCACCTCCTCATCGTTTCGAAATCGTTGTCCACCGAGTTCCGTTTTGAGCCTACCAAAAAGATGAAAGTCGCATGGCGCTAAGTCGGGACTGTATGGAAGATGTTGCCAAACCTCCCACTTGAATCGCTGCAGCAGTTCGCACGTTTGGCGGGCCTTGTGAGGTGTTGCGTTATCGTGCAACAAAATCACACCGGCGCTCAATTTCCATATACAGCCGTGATTTCACGATGAATGTCCGTGCAATTCACCCGTTTGGCCCATAGAAATCGGATTGCTGCTCGCACCTCAAGTTTGGAGTGGACATCCAGTTGACGCGCCATTGCTTTTAGCCCGCTAGTCACACAAAACACGACGGGAAACCACAGCAACCGTCCTATCCGACGTCTGCGAAGTTAATGTCCCTTTCTTCGCTTTGCCCAAGATTGCGACACATAGCGCGCTCCTGCGGCGAGTTAGTGCAACTTACTTTTTGATCTCCCCTCGTATGTACAGAAATGCGTAGTTTCCATGGAAATGGCAAGAATTGTATGCACGACTTTATGCCCCCGTAACAATACACACAATGTGGGTTTTTTTTTTCTGTTGCAAAGTTAGTTTTGAGCAGCGGAGATACAATAGTCCGGAAGTTATATCGGGAAAAATCTAGATGGTCTTCACATACGCCGAAGCATATGGGAATGGTCGAACGGCCGCACGGATGTACCCGGACTAGACAGCACCACTCGAATCACAAAACGTTTGCAACCATCTTTCGGTGTTTGTGTGAGAAGAAGTCACTTCGAACATCTTTTATAATGTTGGCACAATTACTGCCAAACAAACCGTCCATTTCCGGGCATATGTTCATATGAGATTTTTTTGCTCCTTTTCTGATCAGGAATCACCTCCTGAAGTTTGTCCCTATTGTTTTGTTTCACCCTGTGTTCTGTAGTCTCGCTAGTTTTCTCTGGATTTGGTACATGGGCGTAGCTAAGAGGCACCCCCCCCCCCCACCACCACCTAATCCCTAAATCAAGTAACCTTATAGATAAATACTAGATTATTGATAGAAAAAATATGTAAATGGGAAACTTTGGTCTCCCTCGCTTTATGCTTCTATGAAATAATCGCGTAAAACGAAAACGCATAAAGTGAATTCATTACGTTCATAAGTCTTTCCTCATCTCCAGTGATATAAATTTTTCTACGATTTTAGTTAAATTTTTTTTTAGTCATCGAAGTATTTTGATCGCAATTACTGTTTTTCTCATACTGACTGCTTTTACAAAAGACTCTAATAATTGGCCTTACTAGTTCTACACCTTTTGTTGCGATTAGTATGTAAAATGAGGTCGTTTATAAACAAGAGGTGCCTGTATTGATACTGGTTTTATTCTGAAATGATGGCACTGATCTTTGGTACACTTTTGTCACGTAATTTTGTCACATATACAGTACAGCAGATAATTTCTAGAACTCTTAGAATAAACAACACATACATAAACAGTCCATACACACAGACAAAGGTATTTATGTACCGGAATTATTCAAAGTAACCCCCCTGCTGAATATTGGAACGTCGGTATAGATCCTCAAAGCATTGGTGAAAGTCTTTTTTCCGGACCCTCTTTCAGTTTCCGTGTAACTTCCTGTTGGATGGTCGTAATGTCTTGAAAATAACGTCCTTTCATGGCGATCTTGACTTTGGGAAACAGAAAATAATCAGGGGGAGAGAGATCAGGAGAACAGGGTGGGTGATCAATCGCTGTAATCATTTTTTTTCACCAAGAATCCCACACGGCAATCGACGAATGCGCTAGGGCATTGTCATGAAGAAGGAATCAATTGGCCTTGTCGAACTGATTCTGTTCACTAAACGCTCCAGAATACCTACGTTAATACGCAACATTGACGGTCTGTTCCTGTTCAATCTGTTCACCCCTTTTTGCACACACACAGATGGTCCGGTGTGCTCATCATCATGCATTCTTCCCATCTTTCTCGAAAACGCTTAAACAACTCATATGTTAGTAATTTAAAGAATGATTGAAAATTGTTCCTTGGAGGATTTTTTTTACACGCCAGATTTCTATTGTAGCAAATTACAGATGAAATATGGAAAGAAAATTTCTACAGCATGCATCCTACCAACAACCTTCAGATAACTTGTTCTGATTGTCCTACACATGTCTTTGGTTGCTTAATTGATTAGAACGTCGTGACGTTATCCGAAGGCCTTTGTTCCGATCCAAGGGTGTGGTTGAATTTTCTTTCCATTTTTTTTCTGCAAAGTTCTTAATTTAATTTAGGGCTGACTACTCAAAGCACTTCCTCAGAAATCTTCTTAAACTAACCTCCCAGTGAAAATAACAGGGGACGTTTTTCTTTTGAATCCAAGTATGAACCGTCCCGAAGTACTCTTATAATGATGTAAGCGAATAAGTTAAGTATCCAGGAGGACAGCCTGGTTTTACATATAACTCAAAGTTTTGTCGATGGCAGCGAATGGATCCAAGCCAAACCATGAAAAGCGCAATCCACTACATTGACTTGATTGTCGGGTCGATACAATGTGGAAAGAAGTGTTCCCTAGGCGTTCGCTGCATCCAGCAACGACTATCAGAATGGCAGAGGGCGAACCGTCAACTGTTTCTCGGATTCTTTCTACTCCTCTGCCCCTTGCATGATGGCAATCGGCATTGAGGATACGTGGAGGAGATCAATAGCTTGCGAATAGCTTATCAAACATCATAGAAACGTCCTTCATAGTGTACTAGTACATTAATCTTATTAAGCTCATTAATTAAATTTTGTGTGAGATTTGAAAGGATGAATACTGAGTTTTAACGAATTCAATTTATAACTAATTTTTAGTTTTGCTGAACATAGTATTGGGGTGATATATAAAATGTCACCGATGATTTTTTTTGCTTTTTTTTTTGAGAAAGTTCAACTTGAAAAGAATAAAATCTGTTTTTCTTTTTTTGGTCTATATCTTTTCCCCTTCGATACGTCGGATCGATATATTTTCCTCCCGAAAGACATTTCCTTAAAAATCAGAATTCCATTTGCAACAAGCCAGCCTGAGGGTGGATCGAACGACACTTCTTGGACGTGAAAATAAACACATTTATTACTAATATGGCGAAAGTGTCAGGCTAGTTTCCCTCCGATTTTATTCTTTTAAGTTTTAGAAATAAAGCAAATCTAAGATAATAATACGCAGTGTTCTAAACTTGCAATACTAGACAGTGCCATTCAGATGCTTCGTGCAGTGTTATTAATTACAAGGAGGAATGAAATTTTAGATAGTCTCGGGGAATAAACTTTTAAAAGGTCATTAAGATTTAACCCAACGTAGATGGTGTTGCTGACTTCTGAAGCACTTACCAGCTGAAAAACACTTTGCATTTACGTAAGAAATAGTGCAAATACGTTCTTAAGGCTTAATTACTTTTTCTTCGTTCGAGGTAAAGACTTCAACTTAATTGAAACTCTGGATTGCTTGCCAGGTTTCTTTTTCCGCACTAAATGACCTCATTAAGCTTTTCTCTCCGCATAAGAATACTTAAATGGTAATATTTCTTTTATTAAATGCCAAAAGCTTAATTTAATTCTTTCTACGTTAACGGAAACCATAATAGACAGCTTATTAAATACTTTTTTCGTTATTTTTATTTTTTTGAAATTAAACCCCCTTTTCCTATAAAATAGGAAGCAATTTAGATAAATAGTAAGACATTTTTTTAAAAAATCTTTCAAATGTCTAAAAATTCATCTGCCACACAAATTTATTTCGAAATTTTCTGCAAACGAAAAATTTTCGAGAGTAATCAGTGCCATTAAAATCATCCACTCAAATATTCAAGGCTCAGTTACGAAACCTATGCATTTTGCAGTTACTATTACATCGATTTATCGACACTTGTTAAACTTTTCCATCAAAAGTTAGGTCGATGATAATTTAATAACCCGTTCTTACGCTAATGCAGATATTGCTTTAGCTCTTGATCATATTAAAGAATATGCACTGAGGTTGGAAAATCGGTTTACAGATGAAGGAATGAAACTCGACGGAACGATGAACTAGTATTACGAGGGGCGCTCAAATTTGATCTGGATTTTATTCTTTGTAAATTTCATTGTTGTAGAAATCTAAACTTTCATTGTTAGGATGGCAACTACCGCCTATCATGCAAAGGCAGCACCACTCATCCGCTTGCCATGACAACCGATTGTTTGTTTAAACAAAATGGCGGATAGCGATGTGTCGACCAAAGTGGAACAACGAATAATCATAAAGTTTCTCCACAACGAAAGCATCTGAAATTCATCAGAGACTTCAAAGACAGGTCACCGAGTCATGTTTGTCTCGATCATCTGTCTTTGCTTGGTGCCAAAAGTTTGAAGGAGGGCAAGAATCCACCGGTAATAAACCTCATAAGGCAAGGCCAACAACTGCTGTCAATGATGGCATCGTCGCACGAACAAATGAGCTGATAAGGGACAACGGGCTGATGGCAGTGGAATTATTGTGTGGGAATGTTTTCCTGAAGTACACTGGTTTCCTTGATATCTGAGGACACAACTCTGAACAGCACAGCTTACCTCAACATCGTTGCCGATCATGTGCACTCGCCTATGATTATGATGTTCCCTTCTGGAGATGATCACTTTCAGCAGGACAATGCTCCTTGCCACCGTGCTCTATCGGTCACAAATTGGTTTGAGGAACATCAGGCTGCTTCTATGGCCAGCTCAGTCCCCTGACCCTCAATACTATTGAGCATTTGTGGAACGAAGTCGAAAGATCACTTCAAAGCTTGGAAACGCACAATCTAATCTGACCCGACTTAGAGCTGCCATTATGTCAGCATGGGCCAACATTCCCCAGCAACGAGATCAGCATCTTGTTGAGTCTATGTCAAGAAGACTATCGACCAGAGCTAAAGGTGGACCAACTCGTTATTAGAGGGTGTCTCTAATTTTTTGGCTACTCAGTATATGTTGAATGAGGGACAACTGTGAAGCTAATGTGGGTGTAGTAGGTGTTCATGAAATTATAACATGCATTTATATCAAAGCAAATAAAAAGCGAATACTGTGGAATGGAACTAACTAAATAGTGAACCCTCTTATCCATAAGGAAGAAAAAGTAAATAACGGATACTTATTTCGGTACAAGGTACCCATCCTCAGCGCCCAAAGAAAAAAATTATACATTGTAGCAATAGGTACAATACAGGGTGGGGGAATAATATGCTAATAATATCTCCCATTGGTTGAGCGAAAAAGTAAGTCAAAATAAAAAAGGGCAAAAGGGGCCAATGAAACAAGAAGAAACACAAGAGGAAACATGTAAAAAAAAGATGCATTAATATGCCTTATTTTTAATACATGCATTTTATTTTATTAAAGCTTTTGGATGTACAATTTCCAGTGGATAAAATGTAAGAGTTTTCATTTTAAGTAAATTTTTTTAGAAATACATGTTTTTGTTTTTTTTTAATTTTTTTCTTTTTTTTAAGTGG
>JAHWFO010006931.1:3998043-4011783 GCA_023313115.1 Rhysida immarginata
AGTGAACTTGCGGATGGTTGTGTCATCATTAATAGGGGAGGGGGATGAAATGATGATAATTGATCACGTTAGGGGGAAGAGGGCTAAAAAAATACTGAAAATTTTGCTGACGTAATACATGGACGATCCCATTCTTAAATGGTCATAAATGGAACGAGCTAACACAAAAGGTTATGTAAATGCTAATATTTGTTTACAAAATGCACTCATTTTGAGTGTACTTTTCATGACTCTATCAATTTTTTTTATATATTCAGTCCTTATTATTAGAAGAACTTGTTTTATATGTTTCCCCCCTTTGATTATCGAGAATCTTCTTTGATTTTCAGAAAATCGAAATTGTGACAAAGCCTATATTCCAAAATTTAAATCGCAAAGTCGTCGGACCGGTATCCAGTCGGTAGCATATTGAATGCTAAGAAACTTATCGTAACCGAAATCACAATCAAAATCTGGTCTACGACAGAAATTTTTGAAAATTTTTGAAAATAAATATACAATGGTCAGAATTTGATAGTATCCAAAAACTAGAAGATATTGCTAACTACTTTATAATGTTTAAAAGAAGAAGAAAATGCTATACTGGAACGACAGGCATAGCTAAGGGCGGCCCAGGAGTGCAATGTACACGGGCGCAACAAATTAGGGGCGCTAAAAAGCTAAAAATGAAAAATTGAACACGGGCGCTAAAACGCTAGCTACACCACTGACTGGAACTATAGAAATTTTCGAAATTTAGAGAACCTCCAATGTTGAAATTCAATATCTCGGCAATGATAAGCATTACCCAAACAGTTTTGATATATTATGTACAGTCAATAGGAACTTTTTAAAGCCCTGAAGTCGGGTCAGTTTATTCAAGAAACTGAAGTGAGAGTTTTTCTTGGTTAGCTTTGCATGAGATATAGCTGCAGCAATTTTTATTTCTTGTGTTTCTTCATGTGTTTTTTACTATAACATTTCTTCACAAGACCTTCTTTTCACCTGTGTTTCGACTGCTTCAACCAGATCTCCATAAGACTCCTACTTCATTATTTGTGTTTCTCCACATCGGGTGACCTTTATCTATCTTAATTGTTTTTATTATTTATTTTTATTTCTATTTCTTTCACATTTTTTAATTAATTATATATTATTACAACTTCTACTCTTATAAAATTTAAATTAACAGTTGAAAAAATTTGTTTCATCATTTAATCACTGAAATTTTTTATTGTTTATTAATAAACATTGCTTCAGTTATTTCTCATGCAAAGTTAACCAAGAAAAGCTATCACTCTCATTTCTTGAATAAACTCCCCCGATCCAGGGCTCTACAACGGAGATTGACCATCTATAAAAGTTCCAGTTGATTATACAGGATGTCTCAAAATTCATTGTACAAACTTCTAGGGGAGTTAGTATGGGTGATTCTAAGCAAAAGAGTTCATATGAACAGGGGTCCGAATTTGAACGACAACTGAGATATGAACAGAAATAAAAATGCCGCCACCAAGATCAACAAGTTAATAACTCAGGTTCTGTAAAGCCTAGATTAATGAAATTTGGGGGAATAACAGGGTACATAAGACTGTGTATAACGTTAAAATTTGATTGAATTCCAACGAGAAGTTTCCGAGTTACACAGTCAAAATTGTAACAAGTGCTAGTTAGTACTCACAAGTGAGCACGTGTTATGATGTTGAATGAGTTTGTATAAGTCTACCGAGTCAATGACTCTACCCACGTTGTTGCAAGTCGTAGTTACCAGGATAGGTTAAATTTTGATCACCTCTTGGTCATAACTCATCTATCCGATACTCAGTACAGAAATACAGTATATAATCAAAGTAAGTATTAGTAATGTTGTCTGATTCGAATGATATAGGGTGTCCCGGAAGGAAAGGCCAATATTTCTTGTGGGAATAGAATGAGTTATTGTAAGTCAAAAAGTTTACATAAAACGTGTAGTCTTTTATTAATGGTTTCTGAGATACAACTATTGGTTAAGCATTGAATGATTTTAAGTAAATAATTTAATTGGTCGCGTGGAACAGTTAGTTCCATCAAGTTCACCCGATCTAACTCCCTTGGATTTCTACTTGTGGGATTGATTATATTGTGTGAAGTTTATAAAACTACAATCAATACACGAGAAGAGCTTATTGCACGTATAAGGGATGCTGTGGACCAAACAGGAGAAAGTGAAGATGCCTTCAGGTGCGCAACTCGCCACGCTCTCTCAAGAAAAATGCATCGAAGTACGTAGCGGAATATTCGAAAATTTGTCATGATAAAGTTATTAGAATGTTAATGCATTAAAATAAAAACCATATTAGAATAAAATTGCATAATTTTATTTTCAAATAACTGTATATAGAAACTATTATATTACATGTTTATATAAACTTTTTGACTTACAATACCTCATTCTACATCCATACGAAATATTGGCCTTTCCTCCCGGGACACCCCGTAAAACTACTCACTGGTATATACAGTATATACCTTAAAAAACCTATATTTTGAATGTTATTACACATTTTCCGTTAGATTTTTAAACAATGTTAGTAGTCCCTGTTTACAAAATTAGCGAAAAAGATAATTAAGCTTATAATAACAATTAACCAGATATCAAATTTACAAAGAGTTGTGTAAAGTAGCCGAACAAATAATTAAATCATTTTTAAGATTGCATTAGAGTAATAATAACAAAGTAACAAAAAGTAAGTGAAATTGCGCTGTGGCCATTAATAACAGTACGTCCACAGCAGTCCCAAAACTAGGCTGCCGACTACATTTTGTGCAGGACGGCTTTATGGGAATGTAATGAATTAACTGAGAATACAATAAAATCTTAACTTTGAGCCAGTTTATTGTTGAGTATAATACAATTATTATAGTAAAATTCTTAATTCGTCTAGTATGAATGTTATCGTACCGAGCATCTAATTGGGCCTCTTTATCATGTTTCTCTCTTTAGTATATCGTTTTGTTGTTGTTGCAAACGCTCTTCTTGTGTATCATAATGGTGGACCGAACAGAAGTGGAGGGCTTTCAATTGATTGACAGTTAATCCGTGGTGAATATTGAACATCGATCATCGAGGAGGTTCATCATTAATTAACAAAAGGGACAGTGGATGCTCTCCGTTTCTAATCCTGCTGAATGAGAACAATTGAAATTTCATCAAAACCGATTGGCCGGCGTTAACAGCTCCAAAACCGATAGCCTCGTGCCATCGGGGTCATCCAGCTGAACCGAAAAGGAGGGAGATTTAGTCAATCGTTTCGGTCGATATTATCGATCATCGATAAGAGGAGATTGCTCAAAGACTCGGCTTCCCAAGTGGATGTGTGTATGTTTTCAAGTGGTTAAACATAGAGTCCGTGAGACGAAAATCGATATACAGTTTGCAAAAATCGATGCCTTGCATTTAAGTCGAGTCAGAAACTTATTCTTTGAATTCATTTTGAATAACTATGGTTAAAAATGTATAATTTAAGAAATAATGTTATTTAATTCTGAAAATTGTCCAGGAAGTAGCCTGAAGAATTAGTTTCTTCGTTTACTTTCAGTATTTTTTTTTTAGTCTACGATATAATTTGTTAGTGACATTAAGTATAAAACTTTTAATTAAATTTTTCAGGCACTGAAATAGTTTTTCAAATTCAATTAAAGAATATTACCAAGACACAGTTATCAAGCTTACAATTGAATTTTAAATTACAAACAGGTCCCTGATTCAACCTTGACTGTGAATTTTTTTTGTTTTTGTTTAATAAAAAACAGCATTTAAATTTAAGCAAACCTATTTCTTTAGAGATTTGTAATTTTAAATCACTTTTCTCAGAATGAAAATTTCGAAGCTTCATAAAGAAGGAATAAAGAAATGAGTTGGCGTCACAGCTAAATTGATCCTTTATCGCAGGATAATACGTACTGAAGCCACCTGTTGTCACGATACTTGTTGACATTTGGCATGGTCAAACAAAAATTTCATTCTGCCCTGTGATGCTTGGAACTGACTGACGAGCCAATATTTTACAGTTGTTCCATGAGTAACCGGATATCAAAGGCAGGAAATCGACATCACTGAAGCATTCCTAAGACAGCAAAAGTGTTTATGCGGACAGGCAAGTGGCTACTTTCGGAATTTTGCAAGCAAGTAAACATACTTCTAACGGTATCGCTGTTTTGTTAACATCCATTTTACTATTAATTTACGCGCGATTATAACACAGGCACTGGAGAATAAAAAGAACGCACATTTTTAATTTTGTCACGCATTGATTACCCTATTATAAGCACTTTATCAGGTACCAGACATAGTAGTAGAAAATAAAAAAAGTGTGGTGTGGAATTTTTTCAGTCAGTTGAAACAGGATCAGCAATCAGAAATATGTGTGAAGCAATGTAAAACATGAGACTAACACTATAAATTTACGAAAAGTAGGTGGCTTATACCAGTAGGATTTAAAATCACCTCATATAACACGATGAACATTCTTATACACAGATGATGAGGAATCATTCTATCATATTTGCCATTTCAAAAGATCTAGAAAGTATGAAGCTAGTCGGCCTACCTCAACCGGTCAAATGTAGAATAAATATTACCAAACGATCCCATCATCAAAAGCATAAATGGGACTGCCGTACAGTGGTCCAGAATCCCGAAAAGCTGGCCAAAATGTCAAAAATTATTTGATTTACATGAAAGTTGGTATATTGGGGTTTTAGAGGTCGCTGATTACGAATCTGACATTCAAATAACTGAAAACAGCATAACAAAACCAAAATAGCAAACTTGAATGCAAAAAAAAATGCATAAATTTTGCAAAAATTGATATATTAGGAGTATGATCTTTCATGTTGCTGTGAAGGAAAAAATATATCGTACATTTAACAAAAACCATCTTTATTTTAAAGGCAAAAAATCGAAATCAATCTCAGACTCGCAATGAATGTCAAAATCAATGTCGGTTCCTGAAGATTCACTATTGAAATCTCTATATATCTCATCTGTAGTCGCTCTATGAGTTCTTGGAGATTCTAAAATTCAATGGCTTCTGGTAATAATGATTTTAATGGCTTTTGTGGCAGTTTTCTTATCCTAGAAATATATGGATCAGAAGTTACCATCAGCCGATTGAAAACTTCATGCATGGTATTTTCTCTTGAGCACTTTCGCGAGAAATTTTCACGAAATCTTTTTATATCCTAATTCCGTGTTTCTTGAGCATCCTCGGATAACTGCCCTATTGGCAATAAAGCGGAAGCTATAATTTCTGGCCCGTGAATTAATAATTTGTGTACCGAAGACGGCATTTGATACCATGGGTATAACTCGACAAATTTTTACGCATTTTCCAAAGCATACGTATTCTCAAACTTGTCACATTTAATATTAAACCCGCTTGAAATCGCTTGTAAAATAACATAAAACCGAGTGATTAAATATTCTGAGACACATGTTATTGTTAGTTGATATACTCGTATTTTCAAAAAAAGCTTCACAAGCGATCGATGCTGAAATAAATAGCGCGGTGCGCTACAAAAATTTATCGCAAAGCCAAAAAGGCAGATAAAGGCAGCAAAAGTTTTAACGGTTCGAAAGAGAAAAGTGTAATCTAAGGTATGCTATTAATTAGAACTTGGAATACCTAAGCTGGAATGGATAACTATTTGATCACTTGAAAATTTAATTCTTTCGAAATATATCATATCTAAAAAAAAAACTTTACATGTATATGTAGCATATAAAAATATTGTTAGTATATTTTTTCTATTGCACATACTTCCAGAAACAGAGTCCACTCTGCAAAATTTGATTTGCAAACTTTGTTTTTAAAATATACCCACAATACTAGACTAATAAAATCTCCGTTATTTTGAATTGCCACGATTGTACGAAGGTCAGCTTTGAACTGACCTGGAAATTGAAGTAATAATTTAAATAATATAAATCTGAGATTGGAAACATTCGATGAGGAATTTAGTTCTTTTTCCGATACACCAATAATATTTTAGAAAATTCGAATTTGATTTTTTTGAATTTTGGCCAGCTTTTCGGGATTTTGGGCCACTCTGTACCGCATTGAAAAGAAACGCTGAATGTTTTGTGTGTTCGTACAATCTTAGACCCAAGTTTTAAACAAAAGTGTTTAAAATCGCCTAAAGCGGCCTTTTTTGCTATTTGTTGTATTATATCAAAACAATGACACTGACAGCGGAAAATCGTGGATTAGATTTCTAGTAATTCTGACAATGTATGATCCAATTTTGATCTGGAAAAACAGAACCAAAGCACTGCAAAGGTATGCTGGAAAAGCATCTTGATGATGGAAGAATGATAAGAAAATCCAGTCCAATATTGGCAAATTGATCTGCTTAGCAGACAAGCTATTTAAGTTCCAAGTGAGCGCTTTTTTTCAAAGTTTGGGTCGTTAATTTCTGAAAAGCGCAACGGATTAAAACCAAAAAATGTTGAAAATAAACTGCGAAAACGAAAAATTTTTAGAGCACATTGCCATACAAAGGCGCTTTTTCGCGGTTTATTTTGAAAGAAACAAAATGTTGCGATTTCTTATTAATAATGCAAGCATCAATAGTGGCTTTAGGTGAGTAACAATTTGGTGTGAAACTGTGAGATACATGTTCGGATGGTTCCCTTGTCAGTGGAGACTGAAAGTCAGTAGAGTGTGGTCCATTGTTAATAATCGTCAGCAACGTGTGATTTCCAAGATCTGTTTTAAATTGGATAAGACCAGACTACAGGAAGAAGAACAGATGATGGGAAGTGCCTACCAAAACGAATGCAGGTTCCATGTACGTATCGATTAACAGATCTAAAAGGAAGGCGATGTTGAAAATAATCTTCGATAGCCAAACCACTGTCCACAACGAGGGCAATTCCATTAGGGCAAACGTTACGAGGACAGTTCTTCGTTACCTGAGAGATCCTTTCCGCCGCAGAAGGTTAGAATTGCAGAGATCGGGCAATTGGGTTTTCCACTTGACATTTCCTCTGTACATTGATCTCGTGTTGATATCGCTTATCTGACGAATCACAACGTGATAACATTTCCAGAAACGCCGTGATTTCTGGATTAGGAGTCTGCATTCTTTTAACTGTTTGCGAGGCTTTTTTTTATAGAGGTGGTGTTTACAGAATTTGGAATTTAATACTCATTTCTCGTACGTGATAAAATTATATTATTACTGGAATAACCAGTAGAATTAATCTTCTTTAAATATGGTTTTAACAAAAAGTTATAAAAATCAAAGAGCTTCTGGTTGAGCAGTAGACAGTTATTATGCCTGCTACTTTAAAAAGAAACTTGGGATCTAATTCGAACGTTTGTGAGCTATTAACATAGCTGTAACGGATTACTGTTTTCCATTTGAAAACAATCCCCGTTGTGGCTATTAAAGTTTAGCGGCGAATTACATGAACTTTAAGGCTGGACAGCAGGGACGTTTGAGTTTTTTATGACCTTTTCGTGAAAGTCATTTGAAATGGAAGTTTTGCCGTTGATGACTGGCAAGAATTTTGGGAAAGAGTTATTGGCAAATAATTTTGGTTTCGGTAATATTTTTCCTTTTTCCTCCATACTTTTGGAAATATTTATATCCTCAAAAAGAAAAATCGCTCTTAATAAGCCTAATGCTTTAAAATGCAATTTTAAATCTTCAGAGAATTTATTTCTGTCGTCTGAGGACTTTTTAGAACTTGAGGAAGGGATTTGTTGGCAGACTCTTAAGCTCCGAACTTAGAAGATTTACGAACCCATTCCACCTACCCCCACTTCTTTTTTTTTTTTCCCCTCTTTTCCCTTTTCTCTTCCGACTTCTGTCCATTTATATCATATCTCTTCATCTATCATCCAGAATACATCGGCATTTAATGAAACGACGAGGGGGGAGGAAATAAAGGAGGAAAAATTCCAATTTATTTTCCAATTTTAAGATAATTTTTTTGCAAACTCTTCCTATAAGCCAAGCCTTAACGATTTTCAAACAAAACGGATAATGTAATTGATTTTAAGGTTGACCTTTTGACTTTTTGGTTTTGCTTTCGCTTGATCATTTTTTTTTCTTATATAAATTTTTAAGAAGAAATGAATCACAAAAAAAGGGAAAAATAAGAATTTAGATGGACGTCATTTTTGTTTTCTTACTTTGTCGAAATAGATTCAGCATTTGTCTCATAAATCAGCCTTTCGGCGTAACGTATCGATTATTGATGGTAATTTCAATTCAGATCGATCCGTTGGAATTGGTTTCTGCCCGTTCGAAAGGAGCAACATGTTTAATCATGAAGTCCTCTACGTTAAATTAGTGTTTTCGAAAAATTCTTCTTCTTTGACAGAAGTATTTAAATTACAGCTGAATATATACGAGGGGTTGGTCATAATGTAAACTTATACACTGAACGAACAATTTATTAGAGACACCTCTTACGGAAAATGGATCGGCCTCCCAGTGACACCCAAACAATGGAAAAGGCCGAAGCGGCGTATAAAAGGGATGCATTGGATCACAAGTTGCAGTCGGCAGCAGAAGTGGACTGAATATGGGTAAATCCAAGGATTTGACCGACTTTGAACGAGGCATGAACGTTGGAGCTAGTGTTGGGCATTATTGTAAAAATCCCGATATTTCGATAATCGATTTTCCACCAAAACGATAACCCGATAATCGATTTTCATTAAAGCGATATCGATATGAAAATCGATATTTTCCATTCTAATTAGTTTTCAAGTAAAATACATAACAAAGGCGTCACATTGAATGCAAATCATTTCAATTTTAATGAATTAAAACAAATAAGGAAAAGGAGGTAAATTACATTGAATAATAGTTATTTTTATTGCCACAAATTATCGGGAATATTTGCTAAAAATACAGTCATTGCCATGTTTTTTGGTTTAACTCTATTCCTTTTTTCTGTGATTATTTGGCCAGTCTTTGAAAAAAGCCGCTCACACGGAACTGAAGTTCCCACAACACATAAATATTTTTCTGCTATCTGAAATAAATCAGGAAATACTTCTTTGTATCTTTTCCAGATCTCCATGGGTTCTGTTCGTCTGTCTTTTACAGAAGGTACATTTAAATATTGACGAAGAGTGAAACTCAATCCAGCCATCTGCTGAGGATCTGCAACACTATTTTGACAAAAATCATCAAAAACTTTCTAGTTAATAGTTGATTGGATGGGAATGGCATCCAATGATATTAACTTATATATGATACTATGACACACGAATAGGATTAATCGGGTTGAAACGTCTTTCAAACTATGAAAAAAAAATATCGTTATTCTGTATGTCAATATCGATAAAAATCGATATTCTATAAATACGATTATCGTTTAAACTTCGCCCGGAATAATATCGATTATCGGAACAATATCGATATATCGCCCAACACTAGTTGGAGCTCGACGGGCGCAGTTGAGCATTTCGCAAACCACGAATCTACTCGGGTTTTCCCGTGCAACAGTGTCAAGGGTATTCCGTGAATGGCAGTTATGCCAAAAAAAACCAACCTCCAACAAACACAACTCCAGACGAAACAGGACTGTGGATGAACGAGGCCAACGGCGACTGGCACGAATCATCCACAGCAACAGGACGGGAACAACCCAACAAATTGCAACGCAGTTCAATGAGGGAGCATCCCAACCCATTTCGGAGCACACGGTGCGGCGCACACCTTCACCGAGCTGAGTTTAACAACAGGCGGCCAATACGGGTACCGTCGCTGTCACCAACAAAATAGGAAAGCGCGCCTGCTATGGGCGCACAGGCGGGAGTGCTGGTCTGGGCTGTCTTCTCTTGGGACACACTGGGTCCTCTGATATCCGTAGACACATCCCTGAATGCGACACACTATCTGAACATTGTTGCCGATCAGGTGCACCCGTTCATGATGACTGTGTTCCCTGGTGGTGACGGACAGTTTCAGCAGGACAATGCTCCCTGTCACCGTGCTCGAATGGTCTTGGACTGGTTCGAGGAACATGACGCGGACTTCCACCTGCTTCAGTGGCCAGCTCGGTCGCCCGATCTCAACCCGATCGAGCATTTATGGGATGAAGTGGAGAGAACCATCCGACGCCTTCCCACACAACCGTCCAACCTGCATCACGAGACGCTGTGATGTCAGCCTGGGCTGCTATTCCTCTGCAACGGTTTCAACACCTTGTTGAATCCATGCCAGCACGTATTCAGGCAGTTCGCGCCGCTAAAGGAGGCGCAACACGCTATCAGCGGGGTGTCTCTAATAAATTGGTCGTTCAGTGTATACAGTTCATGTATTCAGAAATTGGGATGTGCACTTTCGCGATGCTGAGCGGGACTCTTTAACATGGGAAAGCGATTTTAAAAAGCTCTCGACGCCATATTTCGAAGGATGTCAGTATCTGAGTACGTACGCAGTTTTGTTTCCAACGAAGTAACTTAAATACCCGTACGATTAAAATTCTGATTTCTAAGCAGTATCTGAATACTAATACTGTACTTAACACGTTGAGATAAATTTACTATAATCATAAAAAAATACTAAACTTAACACCTCAACGCAATTTTTTTTTAAATAAGCTTTTAAAAAACTTTAATCTCATCCAATACTTTAAAAAATTAGTTTTTTTAACCACGTTATTCAAAGCTAATTAATTATAACCCCGAATTCATTTAATATTTAAAACATGTATTTACAATAAATAATTTTAAACTTATCCTAATATTTAATTTTATCAAAAGTCTTAAATAAATTTAGCAAAGTAGATATTTAATCAAAAATTCTTATCAAAAATATAAACTTTAACAAAATAAGACTTAATCAAAAATGTAACTTCTCTACAATTCAGAAAATTTATAACATTAAAAATGCTCTTTAACATTCTCTTTAAAATCCAAAAATTAAACTGTTCAAGATAACATTTTCATTGTTACTTCAAAAATTTTAAGTGTCTGAATATTTTGCGCACTTCATAGCTTACCAGAATTTAAGGGCTGTTTCAAATTACTGCGAATACTTTAAATTTTGAGTTTCAAAGCTTTAATATTATTTGTTTTTGTAACAACATAATTTGAAAGTCATCTTTATTCAAATTTATTTTTATTTTTTATTTTATTTTATTTATTTACAAAATTTACAAAAATAATTTACCAATTTTACAAATTTACAAAATCTACCAAAATTCAATGAGCAGTTTTGCTCGTGAGATTTTGGTTTAAAATCTAAATCACATTTATATCGCTATATTTAAAATAAATCATATATATAAAATCAGCGATGGGCTATATCACAACAAGGCTTTTTCTGTACAGGTTGGAAAATCCCATGTTAAGAGCTTTGGACATTTTTTTCTCTGTCCGACAGAGCGGCGCTGCGAACACTGTAGTGGGGAGAAACTCAATCGCTCACTATTGATTAGTATAGGTTTTCTATTTTACCGACTAAACATTTTCTCAAGTATTTTAAGATTTTTGTTTCCAACAATCCGTGAAAAATGAAAACTTACAACTAGAGAACTAGAACTATCTACATAATAATTTAAAATGTCGATTTGTTGGATAACGGTATAATTAAATCCGTTTACATAAATTATTATCAATTTATTATCTTCGGCCGCGGTGGCTCTATGGTTGCCTGATCGCCTCTGATGCTTGAGGACGCAGGTTCGATCGCGGCTGAGGACGACGAAGATTTTTTAGGGGGGAACTCCTTTCTTCGGAAGGGAAGTAAAGCCGTTGGTTCCGTGATCAATTTATTGTGATATTTCTCCAGAATATCACAAAACGATGTTTAAAGATGATTAAATTAAACTCCACTATTATTACGTAAACTTCATAAAATTTATGCAATGATTGGGAGAACTTACTACGTAATACAAAAATTGCTTTTAATCCTTGTTTAAGGATAACAATTAAAATTAATTATTTATTAAAGTTTAAAATATTGAGGTGCAAAATCAAATAGAAAAATCAATTAAATTGAAATTATTTCAGCGATTTTTATCACTAATCCTATAGGATGAATTTGAAATCTACCCACTACACTATCCTTTGCGCCATCTAGCGAGCAAAGAAAAAATAGTACCAAACTTTGCTCGAAGCCAACGAAAAAGACAGGCCTCGAAGTGGAAAAGTCACCTGACCATCTGGGTCCGAACAACAATCCAACTTTCATTGTTTCCAACAATCGGAAAAACACTCATTGTTTACATCCAAGATGGAGACAATGAAGATTGGATTGTTGTTCGGACCCAGATGATCAGGTGACTTTTCCGCTTCGAGGCCTGTCTTTCTCGTTGGCCTCGACTTTGCTATAGTGACGTCACGCGACTTTCTAACCTGTATAGAAAAAGCCTTGTCACAACAAACAAAAGTATGGAGAGAGATGTGTGTCAAAAATCTAACAATGACGATTATACAATCGGGTGGGTTATTTCTAGTATAGAATATAAAAATAAAATAAATTATCACACTCAAAAATCGCTATATTTTAAAATACAAACGGACAGATTATAAATATAAAAATTAAATAAATACAAATTAATAATTTCAGCCAAAAAAAATTAAGTCTAATATAGCATTCAAAATTCATAAGAAAGTATAAAATATTCCGGTTTTATAATGACTGATACATTTTTCCGGTTCCCATGAAATTAGCCTTCAGCCTCCCCCACCTTCCTCCTCCATAAATCTTCCTCTATTCCCCGCTCTATTAGTATAAAATATAAAATTAAAAAATTCAATATAATATGTACAATTTAAAATCTAGCACCAAAAAATACAACTTTGTTTAATATTATATTTTTACTAATAAATGCTGAAATAATTCCTTAAATAAATAAATTAAAAAAAAAATCCCAGCAACATTTCAAAACAAGATGTTTCAATTTAACACGGACAGGGCAGTTCAGCCCAGTCACATGGCACAATTAACGTCCAATGAAATCTCTCTGGCGTTACAAAAAATCAAGTTCTGAAGACAAGCAGGATCCAGATTTTACCACGCATCCTGAATAGTACTAATCCTGAATAGCGGTTTGCAGGTCAGACACTGCCTGGAATTGACGTCCATCATGACAAACTTCTCTTGCTATTACACTCCATAGATTTTCAGTGGGATTTCAGTCTAGATTGCGAGCAGGCCATTTCATAACAGTCACAGAATTGCGATTAAGGCTGGTTCCCATAGCTCCGACTGGTCGCTACTACTGGCCACAACGACTACGACTGCGATTGAGAAGCCCGATTTGATAAGCGTCGACGCAGTCGTACTCGATTATCGGCAGAAAGTTCCAGTTTCCATAGGCGCGATTTGCAATCACGATCTAACACTGCGCATGTACGGATTGGACGAGAGCCTCTTGTCGAGAGAGAATAAACATGGCGTCTAGTTTATCGATACGTTGGCAAGCGTGTTTTCTTACGTTGTGTACAGCTTTAAAAAAGCCGTATACCCCCTTAAAAATTATCAAATAATAAAGAGGGGAATAGTTATACATTCATCTGTGATAATTTATTTGAGATTCCTCAACACACAAAGGCAAGAGCATGGGAAATCACACCGACGATTCGATGAACTCCCCCCCCCTCCCCCTTTGCTAGAGCACGTGGATAACGAGAGAGCTGGAACATTGCTGACAAAGCCCTCGACTAGCTGGCTTTGGCGCCGATAAAATTAAAAAATCATTTATTTCACAAAAAAGAATTAAGCTTTTCTAATGTTTTATTTTAT
>JAHWFO010006931.1:4018335-4053443 GCA_023313115.1 Rhysida immarginata
AAAAAACAATGAAAAGAGAAGTTAAAAATCTACAGGCAATATTTCCATCGCTTGGCAATATTTCCATCGCTTTTTTATTCAAGACTCATAATAATCGCAGTAATCGATATTTAATAAGACATTAATAGCGCAAAATCATATTGGATGGAGTAGCCGTTTTTTAAACTTAAAATCATGAAAGTTGGTTGAAACTTGATGAACAACAAATTTAATAATAGGTAATGGAGAGATCCCCTTCTCTTATTTCCTCATTGATCTTGCTCGCTTTCAAAGATGAAGACGAACGTCAAATTAACCAGACATGCGTACACCCACCGGTACCGTTTGGACCACATTGCGGTCAAAAACCAATGAATTTTAAAATTTTAAACCCAATTAACCTCCCCCAAAATCGGGTTAATTTGATTTAAAGTCTACCTTCCTTCATCTCATTATGCAATGAATAGGAAGAAGGATGGGCCGAGGGGCACTTTCCTTCCTTCTTCTTTCGAAGCATGCCTTTCTGATTGCGTCTTATGAAAAGGTGAAAGGTAAAGGTTCTGAGAAAGGGAAGCTATATCTCTCTAAATAGATACGTACTTTCATCGACAAATTCGAACGTGCCGAGGAATCCTTTGAACTGGTTGGCCATGTTGGAGCGGAACACCAACTCGAGCTTGGGCTGCATGGAGAGGACGGGAGACGGGACGTCGTGGCCACAGAAACGGCCGATCAAGTGCCGCATGTTGTGCATGTTGATTGTCGAGATGACCACGTAATCCATCAGGCAACTGGAGAGAAAATAATACTTATTAATTCTACGTGTTTGTATGAACTTCAATATGTGTTATTAAACTACAGCAATTTGTTTCGGTGCTCACACCTGCTTAAGTTAACCTGAGTTTCAAGTTTACAAAAGGGAAAGGAGATCCCGGGCAGTTTTTTTATGGAATAGTTTTTGCTTTAGATAAGCGAAAAAACATATCTTTAGAAAAGGCAGGAAAATATTTAACTTTTATTTTGTTTTCTGAAAATAGAAGGACCAAAGAACGATATATCACTCAAGCCTCCCATTTTGACATAAAATTAATAATTCCTGCACATTTTATGACCAATTTATCTACGTTTTTTGAAGTTTTTATTTTTTTTAATTATAAAACTTTGCACATATATATCGAAATAACAGAACTTGAAATTAAATCTTTACTAAAATTTTAATTGAAATTTGATATACGAGGATTATTCGTAAAGTAAGGTCCGTTTTGCAATAAAAACAAAACTACTATATATATTTTCAAAATTTTTTCTATGTACCTTTAACTATTTTTCCACATAGTTTCCAAGTTTATTTAAGCATTTGTCATAGCGCTCAATGTACTCCCGCATGATCACTTCATAGAAGCTGCTGCCGGTGAAGAAAATCACGCAGTTTTCACTTGTTCATCGTCGCTGAAATACAGGCTGCCGATGATCTCCTTTAGCTCCAGGAACAGGTGCCAGCCACTGGACGCGAGGTCCGGACTGTAAAGCGGGTGGTCAAGCTGTTCCCAACTAATCAGATCTTTTGTTTGGGAACAACTTGACCACCCGCCTTACAGTCCGGACCTCGCGTCCACTGGCTGCCACTTGTTCCTGGAGCTAAAGCCGACCATCGGCAGCCTGGCATTTCAGTGACGATGAACAAGTGAAAACTGTGTGACTTTTTTCACCGGCGGTAGCTTCTATGAAGTGATCGTGCGGGAGTACATTGAGCGCTATGACAAATGCTTAAATAAACTTGGAAACTATGTGGAAAAATAGTTAAAGGTACATGGAATCTGGTAAAGAAAAAATTTTGAAAATATATATAGTAATTTTGTTTTTATTGCAAAACGGACCTTACTTAACGAATAATCCTCGTATATCAAATTTCAATTAAAATTTTAATAAAGATTTAATTTCAAGTTCTGTTATTTCGATATATATGTGCAAAGTTTTATAATTAAAAAAAATAAAAACTTCAGTATCTCCAAAATAGTTCTTCCGACCCCATTCATTTATATCCAAAAATTATTCATCTCCGTACATTTTGAATTTATTGAGGTTTCTTAGCTGGTATTAAGAAAATGTAATATCTCTTAAAGGGCTTAACCGTTGTTATTAAACAATACGTCAAGTCATAGTTTATGATGGCTAGGGCGTAGGCTTTCTTGTTCTCGAGTCACCTGGTCGTGGGTTCGAATCCTGCCGTGGGCATGGATGCTTATATATGTCTCAGGTTGCGTACAGATATAATTTGTGTAAAAGGCGCAAAATGACCTTAGTAGTCGACGCAAAAAATTCTAATAAACCAACCAACCATAGTTTATGACAGCCCCTCTGTGTGGAGCTACTTATTGGCTTTACCATGTCTGTATTTTCTTCTATACCCCACATAATTTCAGCATTTTCTGACATAGAAGGTTGAAACTTGCTCTACGTGTTGCTATGTGTATGTCCTACTTCACTATTTAGTTACATTTGGATTGGCTCCTTAGCTTCGGAGATACAGGGGTCCTTCTGATCCATATAGAGTGTGGATAAGTAAAGAAGTGAAATGTAATATGCAGATTCCTCTAATAAATTATTATGTAGTTTAGGATAGATTGTAACGGTGGATTCAAAGTTATGGCGGTAGATTCAAACATATGGTAGCGGTCACGTGATCCTTAGCAACTATTAATATTTTTCTATGACAACATATGGCATGTGTCCTTTGATGTGTCAGTAATGAGAAACGAAGGAATATAGAGTGCTTTTTGATTTCCTAAATACAACGTTCATGAATATTAATTTTCTGATTAAAAAAAATGGATAAAGCCTGGATTCCACATGCGTAAAAACAACGGCAGAAACATCAAAGCAGAAAATTTTTATGTCACTTCCTACTTTCGTCTTTCTGTCCGACAGGAAACAGTTTTTTTCGAGTTGGTTTGAGTTGTAGCCTACAAAGATAAGAGAGTTTTTATCCGACTTTAGCGCGATAAAGTATTTGTAAAAATGGATGAAGTGGATGAAGAAAATAAAAATGGGGACCGTTTATATCCCAGTTTTGTATCCTTTTTTATCTCCCCCATTTTTACCCCTACTTTTTAACCCCTTACATTCTACCCCTACTTTTTTAGTGTCCACTTCTACCCCTACTTTTTGATCTCCCATTTTTTTTACTCCACTCTTTTTAAGGGGGCAATTTCTTTGAATTCAGGGTTTCTGCCAATTTCCTTGAATACTTTCCTTGAAGAGATCAATTTCTTGTTAACATTTGTTTCTGGTGCTTGCCGTTTCGGAGGAGTTAGATGCACAAAATTTGGTTACATACGTACATACGGAAACTTTTTCCAGCGAAAACTCAACAATCTTCGCAAATCATGAGTTTGTAAGTCTATTTTAATGAAGAAACTTTTGAACCGGGATGGATAAAAAACAGGCCCACAACCTGTTAGTTGGTGGTCTGCTAAAAATGAATTACGTTGTGTGAAGAATAGATATAGCGAACAAAATATTTTGATATCAGTTGACCTGGCATTTTTCACATTAGGCAAGATGAATAGGACTATTGCAATTTGTCTCAGAGTCTTAAAATTTTCTTATAAATCCTTATCAGTCTTTTAAAATATGCTTGTTACTTTGTTTAAAAACCCTTTCAAGTATCCATGCATCTTCTGAGTAGTTGCTGAAAAGAGTTTCCAAAGCCTTTTCGTTCGCGATCTTCTTAACATTAACGTTCCAAACAATAAATAAATAAATAATTAAATAAATAAATTAATTAAAAATTAAAATCTTGATAATTAAATTCCAGCGGCATAGTTAAAACGGTCGATAAGCTTTTAGAATGTTTATTAAGAAAGCAATAATTCTGAAAGTAAGTAAAGAATGATCTGAGAGGATTTTTCTCACGCCAAACCTCAGATGTTTAAATAATTGATGATTTTTCAATTTCCATCAATTTTCTTTCCTATTTTTCATCAAGCAATGATTGTTTGATTCAAGATGTCTCTTTCCCCCTAATGTATTATTAAACTCATTTTGTCTTCCTGAGGTTAGTTCTTAATCTTTCTTCTTATGGGGCCAACGACAAGGAGTTCAAACAAATTTTCAGCAAATACCAACGGTGTCCGACAGCTGCTTACTAAGAGATTAACCGAAGTCATTAAAATAACATTAGCAATGAAGGGAGCCCTCCGTTTCTAATCTTGATCCCTTAAGCGGATTGTGCTAAAGAATTGCTTGAGTTCTTAGAATTTTACTGGCAAGTATTTTAGGTTATGCATTATTTGATAGTCGTTTAAAATTTAAAAACAGATTAATGTCGAGAAACTATATTCTGCGTATCTAGCGAAGTAATCCTTTCTGAGCATATGGTATTGTTTTTAGAGGATATTACTTTAGGAATTTTCTTACGAATTTTCTGATTAGCAGAATGCACCAAATTGCCTCTTTTCCATTTGTTTGGAGCGCCCTTTTCGGCTTTGCAGGAGGGCACCGTCCAGCCCTCGCCGGTCCTCCTGATTAGTAATACAAGATCTCATTAATAAAATGTTAAATTATGTTTACAGAAGTTGATTCATCATTATTTCACATCCTAATTCAGAAGACCTTTTTTCCATGATCGACGATGCTCGATTTGAAAGCCCTGTCTTTGCACTACAGTTCGGCATCGGAGTTTCCACTGTAGCAGGCTCGATTGCAGAGTACTGCCGGGTATTCCTGACCATAACTCCTTTACTGCTTTCCATAAGCTATCCATGGTTCGAGGTCGCCTGTCACAAAGTCCCCGTTTCAAAACATCAACCGCAGAAATCCATTGGCGACGCATCGGATGACTTGACGGGTATGTCCGTAATGGTATAGCGCGAATTCCGGTTTCTTGCTCCATCCTGGTCATGTAGGCAACCGTTGACTTAGCCGTATGGCTGGACGCTTTGTCTTGGTGGTTCCACACACGTCTAGCCTCTGTACCATAGAGAGTTGGGATTTCCTGGCGGTAAATGGGTTCTAAGATGTTAACCTGATACTATGCCGCATTAATTTTCACGTTCTTTTCACTGTAATTTGCCTTTGTGACAGTATCCGGTGACTATCATAAAACCTCGTGGAAAACTTCCACGAAATTGACGGACCCAATCATAAAGTCGTTTCCATGCTTTGTAATCGCACAGGTAGACCCATGCTTCATCCAAAGTGACAACAAACCGCCATTCATCACCTACTAAATAACGTTCAGAGTTTCCTGCAGTTGGTTTTCTATCGGCCACGTGACACGGACGCAACCTGTGAACTTTTGGCTTCAGACGGTTTACAAACTGCAAATCCTGGGAGATTATGGGACTTACTGTTGCCTGGGAGACTCCTGCATGTCGTGCTATTGTCCTCTGTGTTGCAGGGTTTACCATCTTCACCACCTCTTTAGCGCGCTTAGGGGTAGGATGTTTCTTCCGAGCTTCCTTACCTGAGCCCCCTGGTCCCGCTCGTACTCTCTTTAATGCATAGCACTTGCACTCACTACACAACCGAGTTCCTTGCACTTTTTTTCGATGATACTTGACGAGTAACCTGCCGTGGAATGTCCAGATATGAATCCTTCCCAGCAAGCGTCAATTTTCGGAGGCATGCTTAGTCGCTGAAAATTTGAAACTAACTGTGAGCCATCCCCCGATACCATTATAGTATTTATAGCCCATCTAGTCTCGATTCAAGCTTTCACCGGTGACCCAGGAAACAATAAGCAAAACTGTGAATGCATAATAAATCAACCTCTGTAGTACATCTTTCTCTTGGCGTAAACGCTGTCACATAGGCGAGGAATGGGCTTGATGAGGCATTGTTATAAGGACGAGGGAAATTCGAAAATAAAGATGCATTGACCAGAATATATTTTTAATCCATTTTACTTAAAATACCTTTGTTGCATATATTTATTTCTTCTTTATCTTAATCTCCTAAGGGTCAAAAGATTAATAACATTATACGAGTTCAGAATCATCTGAATCAAAATCGTTTATGACGGTGTTATGACGCTATTTATTATGCATAAAATGAAGTTTCTACAGAGCAAAATGGAAAAATTATATTTATGGGAGATATAATGGAAACTATGGATTACAGGACTTTGTAATCGCCCTGCATGAGTAAAAGTTTTTATATTGCATTAAAATAGAACTCCTTTTGAGACATAAAGGAGATATATGCCCGATCGAGTTGAATACAATACACTATGTGATCAAAAGTTTCCGGTCACCCTTCCAATGTACGGTTACAGAGTCCACAATGGACGGAGCAAAATCTTCAAATTTAGGAGATCAAATTGGTAGTTGGAATAATTGTACTGCCAGAGAGAGAATCATCTGTTTTTTTTGACCGCTCTGTCAAAAAACATTGAAAGACCCACGTCAGTTAAAAGTTGTAAAGTTTCACCACCCGTTTTTTCAGTTCAGCTTGCCATGATATATCTGGAAGCGACGGAAAATAAGCTGGATCGCAGCCATAGGCGAATGCGAAAATTGGATGGATTACGAGGAGTACACAGCCCTTTAAGCGGTCCAAGTCTGCGCTGCAACATTGCGGCAACCACTTGGGTTTGAACCATTTCTGTATCAATATGACAATGCTCCTTGTCACAAAACAAAGTATATGTAGATATGGTTTTAGGAAACAAGAGCTGAAGAAATGGGCTAGCTTGCGCCACAGAGTCACGATTTAAATGACATTGAAGATGCATGGGATGAATTGGAGCGACGAAACGGGTAGGCCAAACCGCTCATCATCGGTAACTGAACTCATGAATGCTTTTCTGGAAGAATATAAGAAAATTTCTGAAACCAAAGTCTGGTAGAAAATTTTCCTCGTAGAGGCCGTAATAAAAGCAAAGGGAGGTTCAACACCGCATTCAATTTCGTGAAGTCATGGTAGCAGTGCAAATTATATTTTATTCCGGAAACTTTAGATCACATTGTGTATGTGTTATGGCCCAAAATCGGTAACCATTTCTATATCTGAAGCAAATAATGATACACTTAGTTTCCGATATTGGCTAGATAATACTTAGTCGGCACCGGTTTTTCGCCGTAAAAGTCTTCACTGTTGAGCTCGGAAGCTTTCAGGTAACGAATTATAGATCTGAATATCCAGTCGCTGGATTCTTAATTTGATATTCGACTTTTATGTGGAATTGCTTGCAAATTTCTCTTGTTGAGAAAACATTTCTTCAAGTTTTTATTATCTTAGAATTGTTTGATGGATATTATTATATTCCTATCTTCAAAAATAAATAAATAAAATAGTTATATAAGAGAGCATCTGGGTTTCGAGAAAAATTTGCAAACACCGGATCTCTAAAAATTGAACATTTTAGTTTAAACTTCGCTCGAAATTTTTTATTAAAGAAAACACGATGTTTAGCAATTTCCTGGAAGACAAACTTTTTCTTTCTTTCTTTCCTCAATTAAATTTTTATGGCTTTTAATTTAAGCTGGGCGCGATATCCAGCACTTCTATTAAATTTTCGTGGAAAGCGACTCGGTTGGAATGCTAATTCCCAAATATTGTTTAATTCATTGCAAAACGCGTGTTTTTTATGAATTAAATTTTTTTTGCGCATGTTCCACTCGCGTTTCGAACCTTCGTCAGCGAATTTAAATTTTTTTTTATTATTTTTTTTATTTTTGTTTTCATCACCCCCTCCTTCATTGCTTTCTTTCTCTTGTGGAAAACTATTTCCTCGGCGAATTGACTTTTTCGATGAAATATTCGGATCTCTCTCTTTCTCGCCCTGCGTTGCCGTGGCAACGATTCTGTTGGGGTGATCTCAGTTGCCATGGTAACTAACGGGATGGAATTTTCACACCTATCAAAGTAAATTTGACGTCAATTTTTCGATCTTTTACTTATTTTCTCTTCTTTGCTTTTTCGGCGATTCTTTACCTTCTCCTTCGATTTTCTTTCTTCTTCTTTTTTTTTTGCCGTTAGAAGTATAAATCTTTTTCGTTTGTCTTTCACATGTAAGTAATCCAAAGTTTTTTTTATTTAAAAAAAACGTGGGAATAGGTAGTAACAGTAGTGGTAGTAGCGAAAAAGGAAATGAAAAGGTGAGGATCTGATTAGGCAGAACGTGTGGAAATCGTGGAGTAAGACGATAAAAGTTTCAAGGTAATTTTGCGAAACATGGAGCTTATCAAAGTCTTCCGCCCTTCAGATAAAGAAAATGAGATGGAGGAGGATTTTCTAGCCAAGTTTATAACTTCATTTTCCCTTCGACGTATATTGCATATATTTTAAAGGTATCCATTAACGCCAATGAAGGGAATGGATTGAAGCCAATTTAAGCGTGAAGATGGGATTAAGATAAGAAAGAAGAGAGGAAGCAGAATAGAATGAATGATAAAAGACGGCAAAGAAAACGTGAACTATTCACGGAATGAAAGATTTATCTTTTACAGCCCTCCCGGTTCTCCGATATATTTATTAAAATTTTACGAGAGTTGAATATAAACGATCGAATAGTGGAATTTGTTTCAGAATTCTGTTTCCGTATCACGTTGTAAATTAATGAAGATTTAAATTTTCATTTCAAATTCTCAACATTCTTTTCGAAGAAGTTATTTTCTTATTACATATTAAGTTCAAAATTAATTTCGTTAAAGTACAAAAGCTTGGCGCATTATTGGATTTCCGTCATTAATGAAATTTTTAAGAGAACTTGTTCTTTCATGTTTGGTTTCGTTCGAGTTCTTTACACCGAATCCAAGTTTAGAAAGTTTATAAAGAGGCTGGATTTATATTAAAAATTGCCAAACATCAAAAATATAACGACTGTCTTCTTCATAATATCGTCTCTCTCATTAATGTATTCCCAGAAAACGGAGAAATTAGAAAACTTGATACTGATGGTCATCACAACGATTTTAATATCCAAATAGTACACGTTTGTAAAATTACAAAGGTGTTCACACTATTGACCATGAGCAACAATGCATGTCTCACAGCGTCTTGTCATTAAATTTCTGATATGGCCTAAAATTGCTGCAGCGTCTCTTACATGGTCACATGCCGGAGACAATTCGCGACACCAGCTCCTCTTCCAAATCCGCCTGAGTATCATAAATCACTTTCTTCAGATATCCACAGAAGAAGAAATCTAAAGGGTTTAGGTCCGGCGATCGAGGTGGTCAAGCAACTCGTTTTCCTCGACCATTCAATCGATCATGAAACCTATTGTCTAAGTGATGTCGTACAAGCGTACTGAAATGGGCTGGTGCTCCGTCGTATTGGAACCACATGATCCTTCGGACAGCCAAGGGAACCTCGTCAAGTTGTTTGACAATTTTTTATGTATCAAGAATTCATTTGCGACCCCTAGTTTATTGCAAGTTTGGTTATATATTCAAAATAAGGTTCCTCTACCACCTCTAAAAGTTTGTACACAGAATTCGTAAACACCCTGTAAAGAAAGACATTTTTGCTCGATGTAAAATTAAAAAAAGTTAGCATTCAATTTTCTAATTAAAATGTTATTAATTAGAATTCTTAGAATGATAATATTTTGGCATTTTGTAATTGCCGAAACCAATAACTCTAAAGTTCTGCAACCCATATTTATACAGGGTGATCATTTTACAAAGTAAAGTGGAATTCAGATGTGTTCAGTATCAGTCTTTTATATGAAAAAGAGATACAGATAACAAATCAAAAAATGACATTTCTTTAGAGTGGATGTTCAAAATGTTTACCCTCAGTCAAGTGCGAACCCTTAATTATATTGGATGCACCTTGCCTAGGAGCGTACAGTTGATAGACCATAATCTCTCTTGTAGAAAGTCTTTCACTCAACTGGTTAAATCCATGCACTACCCACCTCAGGAGCATTGCAATACCGTCTACCGGCGTGTCAAACTCTTTAGCTCTTTAAAACAAACTAGTTTACTCTTTTAACATACGGAAAAAAAAAAGATCAGCCTGTATAAAGATACTACTTTAAAATTCGTGCTGTAGAAATTTCATTTTATGCATAACAGTGGCATTGTTAGTGAGGATGCAATCACATGAAACAATTCAACATAGAGTTTAGTGTGCAGAAAAAGCTTTGGAGTGTTATTTGAAGATTAATTCCCGCAAGCTTTTTTCCTCTAGTCTTATTTCAAAGAACTTGTATACGAAGACCGATATGTTGGACTGAACGATTTGCGGACTTCTGGAAAGGTTTATGCAAGTAGCGGAAGCCCTGAGTTCATCCATTTTTACCCTTTCATCTGCACTTTTTAACCACCCAATTTTTGTTTGTAATCTAAAAATTGATTTTCTTGAACTTAGTATTTAGAAAATATAAAAGAACCCTATCTTCTTTTCTTTCTCATCATTTTCGATCGAATGATATATCGCACGCCAAATGTTCTCATAGTTCTAATGAATCGAACTATAACTGCCACCCCCGCAACTCCGTCCCCACTAGGACAATTTGGCCCAAACCTCATAGGAATGTAGATTTTGCCTAAAGGAATACGCATACTGAATTTCACTCCCTTACATACTACAGATCACTTGGTTCCCTTTAATTCCCACCCCCGTAATTCCGACCCCAGTGGCCCAATCAAAACCTAACTAAATAGTGAAGGTAGTAAGCTGCATTCCGAACTGCAACCTTCTATCTCAAAAAATGCAGAGATTATGAAGGGGACGGACGGACGGACAGACGGACATTGTGAAACCAATAAGTAGCGGAAGAATGGAGCCTCTTATTTCCTATGTTCACGCAGGAAAAAAATGCCTCCGAAGATTCGTTTACCCTCCCAGCCGAATACCTGTCATATTCCGGCAAAGCTGTTTGAAAGATGCTTACTGACGACAAATTGTGCATTTCGTCATGATACTTATTGAGGCATGAGTTTATCTGACCGATTGTGTTAAGATTCGTGTCATTGTTTGTTACCCTATCGAGTCTAAGAGCTCAGCTGAATTTTTCTGTACTTGCCCAAAAAATATGGGATGAGATAAAAATTCAATTCTGTATGAGAATAAAAATTCACTTCCAGCTCTGTATGAGATAAAAATTCAATTCTGTATGAGAATAAAAATTCACTTCCAGCTCTGTATGAGATAAAAATTCAATTCTGTATGCCTACCAGCATCATAATCCAGGTCATCTATCAGCAGACACAATCACCACACTACAACGTCAGCAGAATACTTGATATAGAACAAGATAGTAAGTTAACTTTGCTTTATGACCTGCACAATTATCAATTTCACTCTATAGAACTTTAATGAAACAATTTAGAGAGAGCTGTTCGCCTCATACCTTAACCATTGTCAAGTAACATGATGCACTGGTTTTGGGGTGGAGTCGATGTTCTCAAGAAAGTTACCGACATTTTTTGGAGTCAATAATACGACGCATTAAAGCTATAAGAGAATCTTACGTTACCAGAAGGGTGTTCCTATTAAATTAACCCGAGGCCCTGAGATCATCTATTTTTACCCTTTTATCTCACTTTTTAACCCCCCTCCCCAATTTTTTAAATCGAAAAATTGATTTTATCGAACGTAGTATTTAGAAAGTGTAAAAGAGCTCTATCTTCTTTCGTTTCTCATCATTTCCGATCGAGTGATATATGACATGCCATATATTGCCTTATTTCTAAAGACCAAATAACTGCCATCCCCACAATTCCGACCCCCTTGGGACAATTTGGCCCAAACTTCATAGTAATGTTGATCTTGCTCAGAGGAATCTGCATATCGAATTTCACTCCTTTATATGCATAAATACGCGTATACCTATTGGTTCCCTCTAATTTCCGCCCCCAAAACTCCGACCCCAGTGGGCCAATCAAAACCAAACTAAATAGTGAAGGTGCACATGCCCATAGTAAGCTATATTCTGAATTTCAACCTTCTACCTCAAAAAAATGCGGAAATTATGAAGGGGACGGACGGACATTCTTCCGCTACTTAATAAATCAGTAAATTTACAGAACTGATTTGGGGCAGATTTCTTTTTAACCAAATATAACCCTGCATAATATACAGGGTTACATTTGAAATTTTAGATTTTTCAATATACAGGGTGATTCTAAAGAAGTGTGTAACTGTAAGCAATGACAGAGGGACCAGAATGAACATTTTCTTTTAATACAATGTGGGGCCGCAAGTACATTGTTCAGGAACTATCACGTTTTATGTTTATTGCTTGAATTATCGCGTTCCTGCGGACGATTCCACTGTTTATTGCACGTGCATTGCTACAGTTACTGCACCGGTACTGAACGGAACATCGCTGCTTAACACCTGTAGCCTGGCCAGCTCGCTCATCTGACCTCAACCCACTTGATTTCTTTGTATGGGGCCATTCAAGATACTCCAGACATGTTTCACCGGGTGCGAGAATCCTTACCTCGGCGATGTCAGCTATGTCGCACCATTGGTGACCGTCACTTCGAACATTTGCTTTGAACTGGCGTCGTTATTGTACTTAATGTTTACAGCTTTTGTTGTCTCTTTTGGTTGGCGTCTAAACCAGAGGACACACATGATGTACACGAAACCGTATTATTGTCATTAACATAAAGTGTCTTGCACATAAAACGTGATAGTTCCTGAACAATCTACTTGCGACCCCACATTGTATTAAAAGAAAATGTTCATTCTGGTCACGTCTGTCATTACTTATAGTTATACACACTTTTTCAGACTCACCCTGTATACAAGGGGCTAAAAATTATACACACATTTCAACGGAAGTAAAATTCTGTATAGAAGTTGTGATATTAAATTCATACAGACTGGTGCTCAAAGGGTGATTACCATAAGCGTCTAGAACTTCGGGTTACTATAAAATACTACTTGAACAACGTTGTTAAAATGTCAAGTAGAATTGTTGCGTATATAGCTGGCTTTAGACGATACCTCACATTCTTTAGGGCATTCCACAGGTACTAAACCAGAAAAACTTGAGGGGAACTCAACTATTGTCCTATCATTTTAATAATAAGTGTGCCATTTTGTTGGAGGTGTAATCGCTCAATCCCATAGAGTTCACAAATGACAGGTAAAATGGATGCCATAGCATGTGCAGGTATGCTTGGCCAGTATCGGTACCTTCAAATTAGAATGGTCCAATTAAATCCAGGATGACAACCGATACAAGACATTCAGCTCTGAAAAGAACAATGCGCGGATTTTACGGAACTCACTACACAAAAGTATGCCGCTTTATTGTTCCATTAAAATTAAGTTCAATCTTTTCTCCACAAACTCTAAATTATCATGTACCTGTGGAATGCCCTAAAGTATCTCTCATTGAAACCTCTCAAAATACTGCATTCTTCTATTCGGGGTCGTCTTTGTTCAATGCATTTAATAACCTGGGGATGTAAACTTTGCAAATTGCTATCATAATTTGATTCAACTTTTTCTATTAAAGTGTACGTACATCTTACGATAAGTTTCGTTGGTGGTCTTCATTATTGAAAATTCCATGCGTAGATCAAGTTTGAACCATGTTCCAACAGAATTTTAAACGGTTTCGTGTAGTTAATGCGCGTAGATTCAAATGAGGAAGTAACACAAACATTCATTTTTAAATTGTAATGAACCCAAGGCTTAGCCGTTTCTCCGCTGATTGATCGTTTCTCTTTCTTTGTTCCATTACCTTTCACACTTCGTTCAAGTGCGTCGTCACATGCAACGATTGGTGTTGGAAAGGTACTTTGAATTCATTTATACTTCACATTCTACCATATTTAAAGGCAAATTTGCTCGCCCTCAAAAAGACATTTTCAACTACTTTTAACATCTTTTCCGCCCACAAAAACCAACTGGGTCGGGATTTTTATCTCTTCCGTACCCGTCTCCCTTCTTTTCCATTTTCTAAGTTGCTATTTGTATTCACTCACCCGGGTTTGTGAGGGGGTTCCAAATCGAATTCGTAGAAGGCGAGTTTGATTCCCTCGTGCTCTTCGCCTTCGAAACTGTAGCGACAGTCGGCGCCTCTCGGGTAATTGGCCGGGAAATCGGGCGACGAGAAATTGCCCGCCTTCAAAACACGGCTCTCGTAGTGAAATACGCACGCCCCACCACCTAACAGAGAATAGAAAAGAGAAATAATGATAAGAAAACATTCATATTAATAATACGGGGATGCTCATATTTCACGGATTTAAATTCGTTTCGATATTTTTTTAACGGATTTAGGCCGATCGCCAGTCTTGTTCTCGTTATTTTTAAAAGATATAGTCAATTCTGCGTGTAATTTAACTCGGTGTTGAGTGAAGAAAATCTCAAAAGAATTTTTTAAGATTATAAAAGTTATTACCAATAAACGTTTATTGAAAGTCAACTTCTACAGAGATTTCTAAGTACATAAATAGACACCCAGAATTATGATAATAGCTGTGCATTTAAATCTAATGACTAATGCTCCTTTCTTTCTCTTTATATTTTAAACATACTCAAATAGAGCAAACCTAGAAAACAAAATTCCGAGAAAGTGCATGTTGGTCAATCTGAGGATAGAATGTCCCAGCAAAGGGAGCAATCAACAAAAAACAAGATGAGTCGCAACAACAAAATCTGATGTCAACAGGGCTACTGTCAAACATGGTAGATTGATTGAGTGGCCAAATATTTGGGAAAATATTGGCATAGTGGACGACTAGGTCTGATTAGTAATTCGGTAAAAGGCTTTCTATCTTTGAATTACGACTTAAAATCAATATCAGCAAAGAGTCAACATCTATCATGTCATATTGCAAAATACACGAAACAAAGTCGGTATAAAACGACTCTTTTGGGCATCAGTCTTCAAACTTAACTGTAGTCAAATCGGATAAGCTTTTAGGTTTATGTAAAAACCCAAAAGGATCCGATTGTTCAATCCCTAAATTATGCTGAGATATTTGCCAAGAGTTCTCACTAATTCTATGCTTAGGCTAACGGAAAACTCGATTAACTTCTTAATATTTAGTCAGGGAAATTTTAAATGTTCATAAATATATTTCTTCTTCTCAATAAAGTTGATAAAAGGAAACCTGGAAGATCTATTTATTTCTTGCACGTCTTTGTATACGAGGGGATGCTGAAAAGTCCTAAGCCTTCACAGGTGCCCGGGATTGTAACAGAAAAATGATTGGATATTTGAAAAGAGCGGGTTTTCTTCTGTTCATGTGCAAAATTTGGTGTTTGAGCGTTGACCCGTCTTTTGTTACGCTGACACAAATCCAAGATGGTCGACAGCACTTGTGCTTTTAACAATATCGAGACACGTGCTGTCATCAAGTTTCTTTTTCTGCAGGGCAAGGCCCCCCAAGGAAATTCATGAGGTCATGACGGAAACTTTACGTGAACTTGAACCCAGTTTAAACGTGGTAAGTTTTCGACTTGTGATGACCCCCGCTCAGGACAACCCAAGACGGTGACCACCCTGGAAATTGTTGATGAAGTTCACGAACTGATTTTGAGTGACCTCCGGATCTCCGCCAAAACGATAGCAGAAAGACTGGCCATCTCACGTGAGCAGATCGCTGCCATCATTCATGATGAATTGGACATAAGGAAGTTGTCTGCGAAGTTTGTTCCGAAATGTCTCAATGCAGATCAGAAACGCCAACGCGTTGTCTCATCTAAGGAGATGTTGAAGTTGTTTACGAACAATTCAATGACTTCCTTTCACGATTGGTAACCATGGACGAAACCTGATTATACCACCAGGACCCTGAGACCAAGCAACAGTCCATGGAGTGGCGGCACTGTGGTTCCCCACGTCCCAAAAAATTCCGACAGCAAAATTCAGCTGCAAAAGTCCTCGCGTCGGTATTCTAGGATAAAGATGGAATCCTCTTCATTGATTACCTCCCATAGGGTCAGACCAACAACGCACACTATTACATGTCCCTGCTGGTGCGGTTGAAGGAAGTTTTGAAGGAGAAACGCCGCGGAAAGTTCACAAAACGCATCTTCTTCTTGCAGGACAACGCGCCTCCTCACAAGGCACAGGCAACCTTGCAGAAACTACCCGAACTGGGCATCCAGTCCATTGATCATTCACCCTATTCTCTAGATCTGGCTCGTCGGACTACCACCTATTCCCGTTGAGGGTCGGCATTTTCCATCCAACGCGTAGGTCATTGCTGCCACGGAGTCATTTTTCGACGAACAAACTGCCGCATTTATTTTGAATGGTTTGAAAAAGTTGGAGAACCGTTCCAAAAAGTGTATTGAGCTTCGAGGGGAATACGTCGAATAAATACAACGTTTTGTTTCTGTAGCTCGTCTCCTTCCTAGTCAGGCTTAAGACTTTTCAGCATCCCCTCCTACATCTCTTCCTCAAGCAGAAGTTAAATTGAAATAAACATTCGCAATGTACATCGTTGAAGTAACAGTTTATTTAATTATTAAAAATTAGTTAAGCCATCGTTATCCAACGATATAAGGGTTTTAGCATCAAAATGTTACTTCAAATAGAGTTCTTTAAATTCTGACGTCAAAAGTCAAACTCTGACGTCACAAATTGCTCAAACGCAATCAAAACTCCATAGACATGAAAGGAAGTCAATTGGGGAAACCATAAAAACACATGTTTGGCCCACTCTAGGGGTGTGTTCAAAATTTCAAGCCTCTAGGTCAATCCTTTCAAAAGTTATGGCGTGTGACATACACGTTACATACATAGATCTGTACCGTTAAGGCTTAATTTTACTTTACGATGTTTGAAAGCGTGTGTCTTTAATTTGCGTGATGAATCAGTTGCAATTTCCAGCCTAAAACTTGATTTAATGTCATAAGAATATGATGCTAAAACCCTAAAACTGACCGTTTCTATCATAAATTGTAATCTTGTTGGCATCATTGACCTTCAATTAAATTAATAGCTCATTCTTTCGTAGAAAAAATACATTCAAAAAAGTATGGTCTCAATTTATAAGTACGGTTAAAGTAGAAAATTTATTATAGTGAATATGCCACTGAGAAACTGTTTATTATAAAAAGTTTTAGTCAGACTAGTAGTCTAAAAAATTTGGAAGGATTTAGAATGAATAATTTATATGTTAAAAAGCTTTAAAGTGTTTCGATAATTAAATCTATTTTATTATTTTTCCCCTTGTATTTAGTCTTGTTACTTTATTAAAAAAATTCTATATCCATTTTGACCTAAGCGTATTATATCGCTTTATAATTAATCTGTTTTACTTACTTTTAAGTTATCAAATATATAACTTGTTTTCCATATTTATACCTGTGACCCGCTGAAAGTTGTTCAGCATCAAAATCAGGAATTGAGTCCATAAAATGCCGCCCAGTTGCATCATCATCTGCAAAAGAAAACCGAAGGATATAAAATAAGACTTTAAAATAAGAATTGTGACTGTACACTTATTATTATATCAGTTAATTATTAAACAAATCCATTTAGCAATATGTGGATATTTAGGTATGCTCTGATTCCATTGATTAAGAAAAATGTCCATCTTTATAGATAAACGTACACTTTTTTTTTGATTTTCTGGTGGATTTTGTTTGCTCCTGCCAGCAACAGGACTGAGCTGAAGTTCCTCCGGGGTTCGTAAGGTCAAAGCAGAAAAAATAAAGAAACGGACAGGTGGTCTTGAAGGGTGGGAATTGAGTCACCTTGCAAGGGAAACCAATGCCGCGTTCGTATTGAATTTTTTTTTTGTCCTTAATATATTTTTCTTTTTTTTTAAAAATTGAAATAGGATATCTTATTTTAAGTGAATACACGAGAAGCTATATAAGGTTTAAAAATTTGTAAGACAAACTTCGTATAACGATTCTATACATAAATGTAAAATAGGGATGTTTATTAAACGTGTGTCCAAATTCGAAGCAGTTTTGAGTAAATACTGGTTTTTACACTGAAGCAACTTTGTATTAATGCGTGCTCCGAGATTAAAATGGAAACACTGTATGATTCGAAATTCATAAAATGTTCATCTTTGATTTTTTGTTTAGTTTGGGGCATGTATGTTAGGAAACCGCTGTCTGTAAAGCCTCGCTTAATTACACTAACAAAGTTCCTATATTAAAGCGACATAACTCTTATACTGCAATTGTCAACAATAGAGGAGTAAATGAGCTTTTCAAAGACTTTTATATTCTTCACATCAAATGTATATTACCACTCATGTTTGACACATTTTAATTTTTATACGGAATGCATAGAATCTATATACGAAGTTTGTCCAACGAATTTTTAAACACCCTCCACAAAAAAAAGGAAAGTGATTTCGTGTTCCTTTATTTGACGAAACGTACATGTTTGATCTTTTTTTTGGTAAAAGGAAACTAGTGGATCAAAGAAAACCAACAAAGCCAAATCGTAAAACGAAACGATCGACTTAGGAAAGTTTTTGGTTTATATCAACATCAAACACCGAAAAGTTTTGTTTCGTAGATTTTGTGTAACTATACATGCAATTTAGAGATGAGCAGTACACACCACCAAAATGTCTTGGTCAACAAAAATCCGCAAAAAAGATCACAAAAGTCATTGAAAAGCAAATTTACTACTCTGTTGTTGACAATTGCAGCATCGGATTAAAGGCGACTTTCTGCGATACAGAAACGAACCAGTAAAATTCGAAAGCGTTCCGCAGCTTAAAGTAAAGAAGAGTAAAAACATATGCACAGATAGCATTTTGAACATCTTCTGCAACATCCAATGTTGTTTAAACTTCTACAGTCAGTTGCTATTATCAACATAAATTTACATTACTTCGCAAACGGTTAATTTGCTGATCCATGTTGACCAAGACTTTTTTATATTTTAATTTCATTCCTAGATTACTCTTGAAGCTTCGTGGAAAGTTTTGTTTTTTATTGCAACAAAATTGAAGTTTATACATTGTACAAAGAGTAGTCTGCCGTATTAATGTTGTTCTATGGTAAGCGTTGTTGTGCTCTTGAATATTAAATGTGAGTGGTCACGCGAAAAGAAAGCTGAAGGGAAAATAATAGATTCCGAGGAAAAAAGCGTTTAAAGTTTAAAGATGTGTACGAACATGGTAAACAGCTCTACCAGTGCTGAGAAACCAAGAAAAGCCACAACCTATGGGCGATGTAAACAACCACGGCATACCATACATTCATGCAAACAAAAACATTAAGTCAACGTGTGCGCTGTAGAAGAGTCAATCGAAACTGAGGTGCATGTGAAAAATAGTTAATATTATTAAAAAAAATTGTTCACTACAATAATGTTCTGTTTAGACTAAAATAAAGTTGAAATTCCAACGATTGTAAATCACTAAAAAAACAAAAGCCATTTTCAATCAAATAAATGTTGCTTTCTTGTCAGTTTTTGATAACGTTTTGATATTGAAAGCACTCAAATTATTTAGGTCTTAAACGAGACCTTTTCTTTTTTCTATACTTATCCTTAACCATTCCATACAAGGGTTTTTTTATTTTGTTTTTATTTTTTTTAATTTGTTCTATGCTTGATCATAAGGGTAGTATAATATTTTGTAACAATATTTAAGCGTAGAAGCTTCCTTTTGGTAAAATTAATATTACGATCGATTTATTATTGATTGCACTTTCAGGAACTAAATCGATTTCGACTAAATTTTTAACTTTTAATTCAAACTGCGCTCTACAAAGTTAAGCTCCTAATGGACAAGTTAGGCTCCGTGTATGATGTGTTTTAATTTTCCTTCAATAACTCGTAAAATGTGAAGCATATTAGAAAATTAGTTTCTATTAAGGCTGCAATGCAATATTCAGTATGGAAGATCGTTTCTACTTTTAAAAACTCAAATAACCGCTTTTAAATCAACATCTAAATGAAGAAAAGTAGAACGCGAGTTATGATTTGCCTTAATCCTAAATTATTTTCCTTAGAAGTTTTTAATATTACAATATATGCATCTGCCAGAAGAAAATCATCATAAATTACACTGGGCAACAAATTTTCAAAACTTTTTTGCCTCCGATATGAAAATAACCATTTCTTAATGAGTTGAATGTGCTGAACACGAATATGACTATAAAAATGCAAAATTGGCTCTAGTTTTTTTGTAATCTGCAAAAACAATTGTGTACATAATAAAATGACTACCAATAGCTCTGGTCAACAACATTTTTGGTACCGGGGAAGATAGGTGTTCTAGACTAATTTGAGCGTGCTGATTCTAAATCTGAATTCCAAATTTCCCTATCACGTCAAGATCTCGAGTTATAAAAATAGTTTAAATTTTAATGGTAGCCATTGTTTAAATTTGACATCAGGAGACTGTTTTACACCACTGAAACTTAACATCCTGACGTGATAGAAAAATTTGGAGTTCAGATATGGAATCAGCACAGTCAAATTAGTCCAGAAAACCAACGTTTGTCAAAGTTGCAGTTCTACTGGATAAATATACACGTTGAACTATATTAAATATCTCAAAAACTAGAGCCAATTTGAAAAAACTGATCTCATATTCGGAATCAGTGCAACAAATTTACCATAAAATGACTTTTAAATGATTGGAGGCAAAATGTGTGTTGACCAGTGTTATCATAGTTTGTTTTTTTTTTTAGTAAATGGCGATTTCTTTTTCTTTTTTTTTTTTTTTAAACTACTTTTATTTTTCCGCATAATCTCCCTGTACTGTACATTGAGGGACCTGTCCCATCGTTTTCACAAGCCCCTCAAAACCAATAACCAATAACATAAAATTCTTTGGGCTGCTCTCTGAATCAGGTTTTGTACAGCTTCATCGTCGCTTCGATTAAAGGACCGAACAGCTTCATCGTAGGGAAAGAGTTCAGCCGAAAGATGATGTTTGGAGCAAGGCCAGGGCTATATGGAGGATGCGCGAGGACTTTCCACTTGAACTTTCTCAGCATCTCACCTGTCTTGTTGGCAGTAAGAGGTTGTTCACAGTCTTCTGGGGTTATAAGGGCATACTGCTTAAGAAATAGCCCAGAGTTTGCTCCTCACAACTTCCATTTGTTCGGTCCTCTTAAACATCATCTTTCGGCCGATGATGAAGCTGTACAAAGGGAAGTCACTGCCTGGTTCAGACAGCAGCTCAAAGAATTTTATCTTACTGATATTGACGGGCTTGTGAAACGATGGGACAAGTGTCTCAATGTACAAGGAGATTATGCGGAGAAATAAAAGTAGTTTTCAAATCAGTACTCGTATTTGTTTCATATCTCTATCCACTGTAATTTACTTATTGACTTCCCCTCGTAATAAGTAAAAGTAAAAGAAGGTAAAGTGAATTTTAAGACCATGGATGAAAAATGCTACAGATGTCGAAATAGACGATGAGCATGCTTTTAAATGAGCTGCAACTCTGTCTCGCTTCTTCGTGGAGATGATGATTGGCTCTTCCATTGTGACGACTGTTGCCTTGTCTCAGTGTCGTAACGAATATTATGCCGGAAATCCAAAAATGTTCATAAAATTTAAAAACTGTATCAACTTGGAATATGCCGATATTTGGTAACTCATATTAATTAGCATGTAACCAAACTTGACCCCAATGTACTTCACATATATATATATATATAAAAGATACTACAAAAAATCGTAACATTGTTTAAAATTATTAAAATGTTAAAACACTGAATAACTATATCAAATATCCACCGGTAGTTCTGTAAACTTATGTAAGAAGCACGTTATTGTTGATACTAGAGATGGAAAAATTAAGATTATCAACAAGGAAGATAGAATGTTACGTTCCTCTTTTGAACGATATCGCAATGCACGATATTTCTATCCATCAAGATGCTTAGGTGACGTAGCAAGATGTAGGAGCAAGAGAGAAAACGTAAGACCGGAGGTAACGTGGGAGGAGAGAAAGGAGAGAGCGACGCCAGTGATTGTTAGCCGAGCGAACGGGAAGGTTGGAGGGGAGGAGACGGATGACGAGCTGAATGAAGAGAATGACCTACAAGAAAGAAAGCTTTCTAAGTTAAATGCCATTGCTTCGAAGGCACTCCTCTATCCGTGGGAAGATAAGCACGCTTTCAAAGTGAAGAATCCGGTAAAATGTGCTAGAAAAGAGCATGTTATTAATGAACTTGCCGGACACTTTATCCATGTGCGAGAATCCCGTTGGAACTTTTTGACACGTTGCGATACGTTGTTTTGGACGGAGGAGGTATCGAATAATTCAAGTAAGAAGGAATGTATTCTTACCCTCTGGAAAACAGTATTTCCATGTGTTTTAAGTGGCAGTCTTAATTGGGAACGGAAAAATTGTAAATTGTTTCCCGAGTCTTGTGGAAATTTACAACCTCATCACAACGAAGCGAGTTATTTGTTTTATGAACCCTCTATCTCTATTATGATTCTTTAAATATAATATGTGGATTTAAGCTTTTACGCTTGCCATATGGAGCTGAATAGGATTTTTGAATGTATTTTAATGATCAATTATTTATTGCGTACTGCGAAGTTTTCTTCCTTGCCAGCTTTTATAATAAGCTTATTGACATGGTGTCACGTGTAAAAATGAGCAAATTGAGTATTGCGCAGTAGAATGGGGTACACAATGACAGAAGGCGTAAAATAATAAAGATGAATGTTTATTAAATTCCAAAAAAAATGTAAATAAGAAAAAGGTAGAAAACCTTAAATGTAAGGCTTAAAATGGTAGCTTAAATGAAATGATCTAAGGGCAACTTTAATTAAGTCGTGAGCCGCACAATCAATGTATATAATAAATAAATAAAGCTTCTAACTATCACTTAATAAAAGGAATACTTAAAGTTATATTCAATGTATACAACAAGTACATATAACATCAGCAATAAATATTCTAGCAATTAACTACAATGCTATGAATGAACCAATATGGTAATCAAATCTATAAAGACATAGGTAAGTTTCACTTGAGTAAATCTAAATTAAGATGCAGCACACATACAACAAACAATCATGCATGTATACAATTGTAAATGTTCCACAATAATAAACCTAAAGCTTATAGGTAAAGTGTCTCTCAGTCTAACGAAAGCCTTATGATTTGAACAGGTTCAGCAATCAACTATCAAATATAATTAGCACAATAGGATGCACACCTTAACCACCAATTGATATGCAGCACTAAAACAACCCACAATCCCGCATATATATAATTGTGAAAGCTCTACAATAATAAGCCTGAAGCTTATAGGTAAAGTGTCTCTCCGTTTCAGAGAAAGTCTTATGAGTTAAACAGGTTCAGTAATTAAGTATCACATATAAATAGCACAATAGGATTCAACACCTTAATTACTAATGAACAAAACAGAACGCACTAACACAAATCATTTGTAGCACGTCTACCTTCGAAGCTGCAATTGTACACGTTAAAGTGTATTGCAGGACTCTGTCGTACAAGCTCCTCAAATTTAACGACTCTGTGACAATGATAATTTTCTGAAATGGCTACTCTATATTACTTCGAGTAATAATCACAAACATACAACTAGGTAAGTATCACATAGACGGGAAGATAAATTACCGCAACTTAAATACAACGGCCACTAGCATGCGTCGCAACTAATTAAATCACACAAACTGATACAAGTAAATTCCACTCATATCCTCGGTGCTAAGAAAGAGGGGCTCCCGTGTAAACACTCACGGATAATTATAGACACAATGGCTTGGCGTAGGTAAAACCAAGGTTCTGCTCCAGATACGCAGCTAGATCGAAGACGCAGATTACAGTCCCTGTACCCTCGTTTGCACTCTTAGCTTGCTATATCTGAGCTCCAGAAAACACCGCCTTGCTAATTGCGCATAAGGCCTAAAGGAAAATGGTCGCTCACCAAACGTAGAGTTCTCTGCTCCAGCGTCCATGTCGGTAGACGCGGAAACCTAGCAGCTCTGGCTGAATACGGCTTTTCCTCGCGCCGACCGCCGTCTTGCCACGTCGGAAAATTCGTTATGGCGGGGTCTCTCTCACTCGACGCCGCTGTCGTTCCGCTTCTTTTTGCCGAAGCTCGGGAAGCTACCCTTGTAGAAACGGGTCGAATATCGTCTTCCCTTCCTCTCTTTATGGCTAGAAGCATTCTGCTCCGCTGAGGCCTTTTCCGCAATCTAGATGAGCCATCTTTTGACTCGTCTCCTTTGGCTCCACTAGAACCTCTGCCTCGATCGTCGCTTTCCAGATCGCCACGACGAATCTCCCGCTCCTCTCGCTGATTGGCTCCTCCTGCGTGTTTCTCGTGTTGACGTCCTCGGTTTCGTCATCCACCTTCCGGTTTCGATCGATGGAAGAAACGGGTTTGGTATCGATGGACGACGTCATTGGAATTCTCGATGTCAATCGAATCCGTGATACATGGTTACTTACCTGTAATTTAAGTCGCCACTACCACTCGTATTTGAATAATTCATTTTATTTTGTCGTGGATGATTTGATATCTTGTTGTTTTAATATATCAGGATTACCAAGGAAGAACCGAACTATGGAGTGGCATGGAACCCAAGTTTATGATTACACCCATTCGTCAGCAGCAGGACTAGTTGTTACAACTATGTCTGGAATATTCTTTCCTTAAACAAGCCCTAGTCATTTTCCACTGTGTTTATGAATATTTTCTAGAGGGAGTAGCAACGGAATAATGAAACCTGTTCGTTTATTTAAGTTATCCCTGCTGAATGCAACAAGGAATGGTGTTTATGTTTTCAAAATCATTACTATCAATTTATTATTCCATCTCATTGGGTGTTGTTTATAACTTGTAATTTAGAACTAACTTTTTTCGTTTACAAAAACTAGTTAATATTTTTGATTCACTTTAAATCTCGTCTCTGTGACTTCTTTTCAGGATTGTAAAGTATGTTTATTTTGATGGCTGCATATTACACCTGACATAGAATATATTACACCATTAAGAAGGTTTAGCAAAAATTTACTAACCAGGGAATCTCTCGAACATGTATGTCACAGATTTCCACCAAATTGAAATATGTTACTCAATTGAAGCTACAATAGATGCTTGCAAAATAAGAGAGTGCGAAATTTTTTTTCTTTCAAAATAAACCACGAAAACAAAAAAATTTGAGCACACATAGTCATACAAGGGCTCCATTGTTAAAGCGATGTATTAATGCGCTTAACGGAACTTCTTTCTTCCACTACTAACTCACAGCAATAAGCACGAATCCACTTCAGATGAAACAGACAGCAGCAGACGGCAATTGAATGGCTTCTCAAGTTTCTAAACAAACTTAGTTTTTAAAAATAGATTATTACAATTAGCTAATTGCCTTCCAGTACAAAATGTCTATAGTAATTAATAACCATTTCCTTAATTTATTATTTCATTTTATTAAGTAATTCGGTAATCAAACACGGGTCTGGCTTCATGTACAACGTCGAGTAATACATTGCGTTGGTGAGGGGGTATATATCTCGGTGCTTTATAATTTTAAATAAAAATAGTATTCATGGATGCCTACCTCAACTTATAAATTATTTCGAGACGAATAATTGTACAGTAAAATTAAGGTTTTATGCTTAATAACAGTGCTCTAACTGCAAATCTTTGGCGATCGCCACTAACAAGTTCGCTTCCCTTCTTTCCGCCATGTTTGTTGAACTCTGCGCACTTCCGGAGCGCTTCACTGCCGCGCAACGCTATCGCTTCCACGGTGTGCTTACGCGCAAAAAAAAAAGGCTATGTGGGGTTCCCTTGTGTAAGAGCCAAATTACCTGCCGTCATAATAGTATAAACCCGAAAGTAAAGATGGTAGGATTTACTAAATCTTGATGTTCGAGAATATTAATAAACACACAATCTCAGGCTGGATTGAAAAAATTGATTGATTATTGCTAATCCATTATTATTTATTCTTCAGATTCTATTTGTGCCGTAAAATGGAAGAAGAAAATTAATTTGGCTAAATTTCACGAGCGACCAGAGATCCTACATCAAAATTGAAATATTAGGAGGAAAGAACGCAATCAAAATTCACAAAGTTTGCTTGATTTGTTTACCAGATTTTGATTTGATCCCCTAGATGATGCAACTATTCTGGGGGATATGTTTTGGTACAAATGAAGAAGCTTCTGGTGAGTTGACCTGGGTAATCAGACAGCTCAACAATGAAAATGTCCTGTCCGGGATACAAAATTGCCCGAACGTTGGGAAGGTCTGGTAAGGAACAATGGAGATTACATTGAGTGGAAATAAAGCGATTTTATGAAATAAATTTAACGTTATGCCTCAATATTTAGTATGATTCAGTATTAACACTACAAAAGCCTATTAATTTTTCAATCAGTTTCATTATCATCCACATTCAATTTGTAGCGTTTACAATTTATAATCTGTAGACTCAATTTCCGAACTATGTCATAGATTGAAAAGCCATTAGTCTGATTAGAGCCAGAAAGTCATGTGTTAATTAAAATCGACTTTATTTCATGACTAATAGGGGATTTTATAATTAATCGAAGATTCATTAGTCGGAATTGATTTTTAAATGGGCAGCAAATATTGGAAGATTACGAGAGTTGAATTGGTTAGAATCAGTCTAGTGACCAAAACCTTCCAACCTTTGACACTTCTCGTAACAGTGATAACTAGTGAGAGAAAGAATGGACTAAAATTGAGGGCATTTTTGTTCATTTCTATGAATTCTAAAATTCATTATTATTTTTAATATTTTCCATCAGAGATTGATTAGTATACTCTTCGCAGTCTATTCACGCGATAAATAAGCGTACAGCTCACTTCACTTTAATATTGTTATGAGCTTTCCACTGATTGGTTCCTTCACTTTATCTACATTTTTCCATCCTCATAGTAATACATTTCCAACTGAAATTTAGTCATGCACGTCACGTGACTGACATATTGCGTCGCCATATTGGGGTGTGAACATCATCGTCTGTCCGGTAGTGATGACGTCGCCTCGTCGTCTCCATCTCGTTGTCTATTCCGGGCACTGAATTTCATCTCGTAATGAGAACGATTCTTGAGGAAACTTTCCTCTTTTTTTTTTCTTCTTCTTTTTCTTTTTCTTCCTCCCTCTTTCTTGCTTTTTATTCCTTATGCTATAAGAACAAATATTGCTGGGGCCCATCTGGCTCCTCCAGACTGTTGCCATGGCGACGCCAAGAGTGTTTTTAGATTGTTCCTTGGACCGTGACTGGAATCGAATTGACATCCTATATGAATTCATTTTTTTTCATCAAGTACCCAAAATGCGGTTGTTGAAAGAGGTAATAAAGGAAAAAATGTGTAAATTAATAAAAAATTAGATAGGGAGAGAGGGAGATGTAATATAGAAAAGCAATGTTTTATGTCTTTGTAAGAATATTATGAAGCTGGAACAGTTCCTTCAATTCAAAATAAGTAATAAACATTGCAGTTTAAAGAAAAATAATCGAAGAATTGCTGGAGAAAAGGACAAAGGACATTGCTGAAATGCTCATCGTTATTCGGCTCCCCATTGTTATCCATTTCTTTTCTTTAGTATGTACTTTAGTATGTATTAAATGATCCCTGAAACCATAATCCTTCAAATCCCAGAGTTATTTCTAAAAAAGAATCAAACTATGTGTCTCTGCAAAAACAATGTGCAAGGTATTGATGAATAGGCAAACTTTCAAGGTTTACTTAAATTACAATGAACCAAAAGCATTCTACATAAGGGCCGCTTATTACACAGTCCTATCTATATTCCGTAATGTGCGCGTTTGCCCATGCCATCATTGATCATGTCTTGGACTCCCCTTATACCTCATTCGCACTACAGAACTAGATCGAGTCGATCCAGATACAAACTAGATTCATTGAGAAATTGGATTCATTTCAGATCCACAGAGTGTTCGCACTTCAGCGCTGCTATTCAGTTAGGGAACTCGTACATTAATCTCCACCCAGCTTTACAACTCCAATTGTTCATTATAGTCAACAGGTGCAAGGGATTGTATATGGACGAATTTCTTTTTTGTCGTCTCAATCCATCCAAGTTTTCAAGCCATAGGCCGAATAAAATTTTGTTTTTTAATTCGGACCATGAGTCGATCAATTGTTTGGACGCCATTTTGTGAAAACTTAATCGTGCAAAGGCATAACCACCGAGAGAGAAGGCCTCTGCGATGAAAAGTAATACATTGTTACATCATCATAGTTAGGGCAAATTTATAGCTTATTATTGGTAGAAATACGAATAACAATGCCTTATTTATGATGATGTAACAATGTATTACGTTTCATCGCAGAGGCCTTCTCTCTCGATGGTTACGGCAAGGGATTGTGGGAAGGAACGAATCTAGATTGGTAGTATCGATCGAGTTCTCCGAACAGGATTCAGTGAATCGAGTTTGGAGACAGTCGATTTAGTTCGAATCCAGATTGCTAGCGTTCGCACTTCAAAATTCGAATCTAGATCCAATGTGCTAGTGCGAACGTAGTATTAGATCAATGTTTTCTGCGCTTAAATTTAAGACGCTTAAGTCATATGATAATTTTATTATAAAACTAGTTGTTACCCGCGGCTTCGCCCGCCCGCGCCATCTGTTGAGGGGAATTACAAAGAAAACCCCAGAAAGTGGGGAAGGGGGGGGGGTCGTAGGGGGCTGATTTTTGGCGATAGAGCAGGTCCTTTATTGATAAGCCTGCCCTGAAAATTTCAAGTCGCTAGCTCAAACCGTCTAGGAGGAGATAGAATTACAGATAAATAAATAAAGAGTTTAGTATTATGATACTAAAACACGCAAGAATTTTAGTATTATGATACGAGGGTGAGTCAAATGAAAACCGCAAAATTGTAATTAAAATTCCAAATTTCGCCCCACAGTGTTGTAATACCCGCATGTTTGAAGTGGGGCGGCCATCTTTAAACTGCTGCTGTGACGTTGTTTGTTTGTCTCTACTTTCCTGCCACCTACCGGATATTTCTAGAATCCGTATATTAATTTTGAACATTTATCCATGGTATATGATGTCAGACCTAAGACCTGTCTTGCGAGATCATATGAATCATACAGAATAAAGTAGTGGAAGTAATGCCATCTTGATCGCTGGGTTTAAAGCGATATCCTCCTCTTTAATTGAGCGATATGAGTTGAAAGCCATATCCTCCTCTTTAATCAGTTTAGCAATGAAGATTAATATACACAATAGACGAATAAACTAAGATTTTTTTGTACACAACAGAAGGTATACTCCAGATATGCACTAAGCGAATTTTGAAACAATTTTCTAAATATACTACACTAAGACTCGAAGGGTTCGATCTCAAATCGCGAAATTTTTCCTTTCGTTCCTATTTTGTATTACCATTTACGAAGTGCTACCCAAAATTTCCCGAAATTGTTTTATTCTGATCGAACCGTAAGAGGTACGAAGTTTTGCCGATAGATGATGTTAGGAGTACGTCACAGCTTTAATTGTACCAAGAGGTGCCATCCTTTGTCCACGTGATTTTGAGTTTGAGATGTTTTTCCTCACTCTTTGTGCTGGTCGTGTTGCGATTCTTCAAATTAATGCTGAAGAAAACTGCGGCTGAGACCCACAGACTGTTCTAGGAAGCTCATGGTAAACAAGCTATAGGCCAAACTCAAACTTTTGAATGGTTTAAGCGTTTCAAAGATGGTCGGGAGTCTGTGGAAGACGACAAGCATTCTGGTCGACCATCAACAAATACAACTCTGACAATGATCACGAAAGTGCGTGACGTGATCCGAGAGGATCGAAGCCAGACCATCCACGATGTTTGTGATCGCCTTGGACAGTCATACGGGACGTTTTGAGATGATTGAGGGAAAACGTTAGGCGCAAAGGGTCAGATGTGGAAGAAGAAAGACTGGCTGCTCCATCACGATAATGCTCCGGCGCACACACTGCTCCATGTGAGGGACTTCTTCAAGAAAAACAGCCTGATCGCTGTACCCTGGCACCCTGCGATTTCTACCGCTTCCGAAAATTGAAATTGCGGTTAAGAGGGCGGCGATTTGACTCCACTGAAGTGGTCCAAGCGGAATCGCAGCATGTGTTAAACAAGCTCCAACCTGGGAACTTCCAGGAGTGCTTTCAGAAGTGGGAACATCGCTGGAAGCGACGTATAGATGCCTAAGTAGACTACTTTGAAGGTGACGGTGGAAATTAAAAGATCGGGTAAGTTCCGTATTTTAAAGAGGTACATTTCGGGAAATTTTGGTTAGCACCTCGTATATCTGGGTATACCATATATGTGAGTTCTTAATTAGAGGTCTCAGAGCCTTGTGATAGAGGAGACTTAAGAAGTGAGCATGCGTATAAACAAAAGCATTGGCGGTTTTCATAGTATAAAATTTGCATTCTCTCGCAAAACGGTGCATTTACAGAGCGGTGTTGACTAAGACTTAAGGGGATAAAATAAACAAACGAAAGAAATTCGCTATAATAATTTTAATGCTTTGTATGTATATTTTGTTTACATAGAAGGGGAAATGTACATGCAAGGCGTTAAAATAATTATGACAAGAATTTTTGTTTCTATTTCAATTGTTTATTTTTGACATAAATTTTGAACATCGTTTTTAAACACAGTGCGCAATATGAAATGCAAAATTTTCAGACAAACATAAAAGGTGTCTTAAAATTTAATTCTCTTCCTCTAAGTCAACGATTTCTTTTCCAATTTGTTAATTTTAAGGGGAGCCCACTCTCATTTCTTTTTAATAAGTTTTCCAAACTCCGATTTTGTTAAATAGGAAATGCGTTCTCATTACGTGAGATTTCCAAAAGTAATTTTCAGGTCGAAGAAGTCAGTCGCAGAAAGTTTAGGTTGCAATTCAATTACAGTCACCGCTAAAATTAAATCGTAGAAACCCCCAATTATATCGACGAATTTAATATTCCATGGAAAAAAAGGAAAAGACGGGAAAAGTGTTCTCATTAGAAACAAAATTAAAAGTTAATCCAACTTTCTGCCACAAAATTTATTAACATGTTTTTATATCACATTCAGACAGACCTGTTTTTTTTTTAGTTTTGCTTACGAGCCCATGATATTTGTGCGCAAATTTGATTCCTACTTCATCAGAGGGTAACATTTTAACAAACGCCTTCGCTATTTTTACAATGCGTAGAAGCCTCTCCTTTCCAACTGCCGCTAGTGGCGCAGTTATAGCTCTTCTTCAAGATGGCCAGAGCTTGAACTGCGTCAACGCCACCTGTTTTCATAGAGTTCTTATGCTGTGAGAATGAGACAGTGGGAAACAATCACAAGAAGTTGAAGCAGATCTATGGAGAAGGAGATGATCCTACTGATCATAGTTCGGTTTATTGGTAGGCGTGCAGATTATCTGGTGAGAGCAGATACTTCAATTATTCAAGATTCTCCTAGCAATGACAGTCTGTCTTACATTGTTAAAGTGAATGAAAAAGTTCGAGTGGAAGGATGGGGTAAAAATGGGGATATAGAAATGGTAAAAAAGAGGGTTTTAAAATTTTGGGCCAAACGCGGGATAAAAAAACCCCCCTCATCTTTTCCAGACGACGGGAAATGTGGCGTTTGGGAGGAGCCTCTCCCGGCAGATCGCGGAAGCCTAAGGACAATACATATCGACCGACTTTGTCGTGCGACATTTCAAAACAATACATATATTTATACAATACAGAGGATTGTTAGGGACCTATTGTAACAGTTAGCATATTTAAATGTGGCACGCGCTTTCATTTCACATGGAGTATTGTTAGGGTAGGTATTAAAATAGTTAGTATTCGAAGAACGAGCTAAAACATTGAGTTATGCCATCATAACAGCCCTCCTTTCCGATGTCAAATTCAGCTATTCCGAAATTATGAAAGCAAACAAGAAGCGAGACTTCATAGTTTCCAAGAAAGAGATATCAAGTATACTAAATAACATTGCCAAAACCAGAAACAGCGCCATTCCTGAGGGTAAAAACCAGGCCAATCCGAGACCATCCACTAGCCGTACTCTTGATGTCGTCCGGAAAGTTGTGCTCTCGTAACCGGATATAACCATCAACACAATAGGCCACTGCATAGAAGATAGGGATATCTGTGTACACGGTAAACATTTGTCATCCGTGATTTATAACTACAGAAGCGACACAAGAGCCACTTAATAAATCGTTTATCGTATCCCTCTACCTGATCATCGTCTTCCTTTATTTAAATTTCCCGTGATACTGGACAGATAGATATCATGAAACCATTTATACAGCTACAAACGACAAGTTAACTTTAGCCAGAGTTGAGTCAAAGGCAAAGTCAGGCCATGTGCTCTCAGACAAAAGCTCTAACCCCCATATTTTCCCTGCCGGCCAGGTGGCCGAAAGGGCTAGGGCGTATGCTTTCTAGTTCTCGAGTCCACCTGGTCGTGGGTTCGAATCCCGCCAAGGGCATGGATGTTTGTGTTTGTCCCGGGCTGCTTACAAATATAACTAGTGTAAAGGCGCAAAATGACCTTAGTAGTCGACGCCAAAAATTCTAATAAACAAACCAACCAACCATATTTTCCGTAACATCTTCGGTTTGTACTATTCAGAGTAAACAAGGTATGGCTGCACCAAGGCAAGGCATCGAGTCACACCCCCGCGTCAACTCGCCTGTTCCTGGAACACATGCAAAAAGATGCCGGAAACCGCTCCATTCCATTTAGCGACATACGTATCAAGTCGCCGGGCGCATCATCATCTATGGATTTTTGTGGCCTACTTAAACGGGCCCTCGGAAAGAGACGACCGCGAACTGTGGAGGGTTTTTGGAAAGCGTTTCAACAGAAATGGTTACCAGATTGAACACACTCGATGATGACGAAAGGGGTTTTCCACCTTTTCTGGCCATCTTTAACTTGTTACCATAAATCCGTAACAACCCTCTGTAAACTCAGGAAAAGTCGGTACGGGAACTTATAGGACATCTTAGTAGTATTTAGTTAGAAATTTTGAATGCCAAGACATGGGTAGCTTGTAGTGTGTGCTGTTTATAAGCAGGCGCTTGCTTCGTAGCTTCAACAATAGACACTTCAAAGGCTTCAGCAGGACTCTTCACCAACAGTAAATTTAGTAGGAACGCTTACAAATTACATAAAAAAACTAGTATAAGTTGGAAAACATAAATAATTACTCTAATCTCCAACGGTGTATGTGGCGGTGACCATTTAACTATGATTATTGTCGTTATTATTAACATTAACATTGCAGTTGTTGTGTTAGGATCGTTAAGATGAGAAATTTCGCTGTTCGTGTTTTGAAGATGGCAGATCCGAGTTCTTAATTTGAGCCGGAGGATTCTGGCGCTCTTTTTAATTCCATTAAGGATTAAAGGGAAAGAACGTTCTAATGAAGACATTAAATGTAATCAGGGAATTTATTTTCCTTGCAAACTATTTAATAAAGCAAACATGGTTTCAACAACACACGCACACGCATCCGTAGAAAACTCAACGAACCCCACTTCAAATAAAATTTCATCAAGACTTAATTATATTTTCCAGTGACAGGAGTTTTAAAAGTTGCAGTTGAGAAATTTCCGAATGAAATGTTGGCGGGGAAGAGAAGGGAATTAAAACGAATGAATTGTAAATTTTCCAAATGAGATAAGTGTTGACCCGTACTCGTAATGAAGAAAAGTTGTGGCCGATGATGCTCTTTGTGAATCTCGCTTATTTTTTTTTTCGATTTGAGTTTCTTTCCGTCTCTTATTAGTTCTTAAATTTCACTTAAATGCCTTTAATTATTTAATCCTTAATTAATTTTTCCTGCTGCTAATAATTTCCCTTGTCGCATTTGAAACCGAAATTGGTGGACAGTTTCTAATTGAATTTGATGCTTAACTAATCTTTCTTTGCAAACGATGTAATTATACGAATATTAAGGATTCTATGCTTTCTGTTTATTATGTTGCTTTGGCTTTTAGGAGACTTTGATGAATTGAATAACTTTAAGCTCACTTTTTTGTGAGGTATTTTATCATTTTTTTTTACCGAGGACTTAAGAAACCGTATAAAGTACGAGTGGGGTCAAGCTAAAGTTAGAAAATGCGTATAAAATAAGGCTAGTAGTGATAAGGAGCCTGAATATTGTACACATCTGTATAGCGCGCCTCTGGTGAATGCTTTTTGACTCTGGCTACGTTTACGCTGACGTAAAAATGAGAACCCGGCAGCTTCAAAAATGACGGATAGGCTAGAAACATACTCCAAGGAAACAGTGTAGTCAGTCATCTGTTTATTACACGCTAAAGGTGAGAACCCAGCAAAAACCCCAACGCGTGAAGTTAGGATATAGTGCACAGAAAGGTTGATTAGTCAGGGCCGTTTCTACATTTTGCGAGGCCCTATGCGAAATGGAAAAGTGGGTTTCTGAAAATTGGAGCCTCTTTCCCGAAAAACGGATTTCTCTTTTTCCCATTTTATGAAATCATCTGTGCATTATCGTGGCATTAAGTTTCTTACTCTTAAAAAGACCAATTCCAAGCTATGTGCTTAGTCGTACGTGTAGGTGTGCAGTGCTTTTGGGACGAATCAAAACATGGAAGCAGATAATCAGGTTTGTTTTGCTGGCTATCGGAGTTCAAAAGCAACTGTCCTTAAAAAGGCAAAGCAACGAGTGCTCGATAATTGCGCACAAACTAGACTAGATCTAGCGCCTGCCCAATTTGTTAATGGCGAACAAGCGAATCATGGAAAACGGAGTAGCATGCTTCTCCAATAAGACAATGCGCGGCCACATGTCAGTCACAACACCATTTTTACAGTGTGCTGAATGCTGCAGGATGCACTGTGCTTCCTCGTGGTCCATATTTGTCGGTTCTTGCGCCTAGAGACTACGCTGCTCTATGTAATGAAAGAGACGGTGCCCGGTGAATTCTCCTCCAATGAGGAACTTCAGGCGACTGTTCAATGTACAGAATTGGTGCCGGACAGGGCTGTCTTAACGCATAGGCACTTGCCCGGGGGGCCCACGAGCATAGGCCTCCATGCTAATCTACACTATATGATCACAAATATCCGGACACATGCACGTTTGCGCTCTAGCCACGATTTCATGGAAATCAATAGGGCGTTGCACATCCCTTTGCCCGAATCACAGCTTCCACCCTTCGGGGAAGACTTTCCACCAAATGTTGGTAGGTACTTTCCGGAATGTTCCTCCATTCCTCCCGAAGAGCGAGAATCAGTTCAGGTACAGAAGTTG